>JAQIVE010003934.1:0-15546 GCA_034698285.1 Sminthurinus bimaculatus | reverse complement strand
ACCCATATATCGAAGGTTCATATACTGTGATGACAACATCCTAGGTCAGCAGGGCCCTACTTGAGGGCACTTTGTCCCTTGCGTGGATGCTATTTTACATGTATTAGATTGGGACAGAGAGCCTTGACTAAAATCAAGATTTCTCACAACTGGATTGACCGAATCCAACGTTCTTGGACTCTATCATGTAGCAAAAAGTACAAGGAACCCAAATATGGCATTGAAAAAATATAATTATGCGAAGCATAGAGCAAAATCCATAGAAATGCGAATGCTACGCTCAATTGTTTGAGGTGAAAAAATGACATTGCCTTGCTTTGACCCTTATGACCTGACACAGGGACGGAATCTCTTAATGAGCTTTACGCCCATGTAATCGCAATTAAATTCTGTACAACATATGTCGGGATCATCAACTTTAATTTAATAATAACAAAAATGCAGCACTTTTGCTGCGACGGGGCACTATGCTATGTTCAATTGTTTTATTAACTGTACATACTTTTTATTTATACACACAGATTAAAGATTTATTTACTACGCCAGACCATTTTGTATTTATAAGATCAGAAACCTTACAATGTTATTCTATCTTCAATCTTCAACCTTGCTACAAGATCTCTAATAATAGTCATTAGTAGACATTTACCTACCTTGATATGATGGATGCAACTTTAACTTATGCATACAATCGTCAAGTTTGATAACCACTCCATTTTATATTTTCAAGAAATTCAAATCAAGTTTTCCTTGTCCATTGTATATTTATTATGCATGAATCATTATTTGCAGTTTGCATTGATTTTTATTTGTATATTTTCCCTATTTTTGTCTCACCTTCATTACATCCACATTTTTTTCATTCGTCGTCGTGAATATGGGTAAAATACATTATTTATTCTTCTCCTCTAAATGTACCTATAGGTACATTGTCTATTTAGATGTGTGTATATGTGGGGTAGTATGCAGCAAAAACGTTGCAGTCGGTGTAATATTCTAGACAAGTACGCATACACATACATACATACATAACACATGCACCATACTTTTCGATGCATAAAAGCGAAGTGAGATGACCCCGGACAATAATACTATTACGAAATCGCTACAACAATAAAAATAGGCAAATATATTCCTCTCATTTAAAGGTAACATTGTACACACATACATAATAAATAAATATTCATTAAGCTAGACGCTAAGCGAAAAGTAAAAAAAAACTGATGAGCATCAGCTTCTCATCCTCTCCGTGATGTAATTTCTGCTTCAGTTTGAATATTATTTTTAATTACATCAACATTCTGGACCACCATTGTCTTATTTCAGCCCACGCCTTTTAATTACCATTTTTTTCAAAAAGTAGTATGTATGCTCAGTACACTAACAATGCATACATACATATATGTAAAAATATGCCGAATCTTTTGCTTCTTTCTTCTTTTTTGCTTGCACATTGCTCCGTGTTTTAGAACAATCAACACAAAATTAAACTGCATTCTATTTATGATATATTATTACTTAACTACATAGCCAAAAGAATCACATACAAGTTACAAGTACACACTTATTACTTATGTATTTAATGTATTATGATGTACACTGTATACAATTTTTCCCCGCTTGGTTGATTTGATATGTTGCTGAAAGTTGTATAGCTGAACGCTGAACCGCATCCCACATCGTCATCTATTTCATTCTATTGCAATTTCATAAGTCATAAATCCACATAAATAATAAAAAAGGTTTTTTAAACTTACTTATTACGCATTACTTTATCAATTTTTTTTATTGCAATCCTTCCGTTTTTATGCCATAACCACTTATTGACAATGGTCAGTTAGTATATTGTTACTGATCCACATTGTACCATATCGTTTATGTATGTATGATCTAAGTTTTTTAAGTTAAATAGTGTTTTATAAAATTTTCTTTGTCCTGTGCTTTTGGCTGTAAGCTGTAACATTTTTTATAATGCTGATGATATATGTACTACATTTATATCTATAGCCAAGATAGGTTAAGAATTTTATCCCAGCTTTTTTACTAAAAATAGACTACAATGATACAAAATAACATGGTATGAATAAACTAAATTTGACTTTTTTATTCTTCTTTTCCTGTAGATTATAAATCAAGATTGAGAACAGCCGTCGACTTTAAATGTGAATACGAATACATATTTACATATAGCTTACACACTCTCACACATCTTTGTGGCTTTCTGGTATAGCGTGTTTTCTCTCTTGAAAAATATTGTATATGTACGTAGTAAGCACTATCAAATAGGAGTATACACATGTATTTACACGTCAACTTATGAGAGCTTAAGACAAGGATCAGTTAACCAGTTGACGCTAATGAGAATTTGGAATGATCTGAAGAAATTTGTGAAGCCATAAGCCGTGACTAACGCTCATTCTTTGGCTTTCTCAAATGGAGTCTTTTATCTTTTATTTTTATAACTTGTTTTTGGGTAAAAAATTAACAGGCAAGAATTATTTTCTTTTTTTTACATTTTCCTATTCATAATATCGTGCACCATACACGTTCAAATGAAATGGTTCCCTTTTAAACTCGGGCTGTCATCGGCGTAAATGCTAACATGAAACACTGAAGAAAAACAGCGAACAGTAACAGCATAAAAACTAAAAGACTTGCATATGACAAGCGACAAAAGTCCTGCGCACACACATAAGTGAAAATTGCAGTGGTCACCGGTGAAGACAGACGACTTATTGTTACATACGTGAAGTTTTACACATACTATTTATTGAAAAAAATTTGTTGTTAAACTTTCTCAAAACTATTTCCCGTTTTTTTATTCACCTTATTTACTCTTGGCCTTTTTCATATGCTTCCAAAATTTTGGAGGAACATAAAACAACTGCAAAATATTATCATTTCAACTGAAATTCCTTTACTGCAACATGTTCAATGTCCAGTGTTCAGCATCGGTTGAACCTTTGGTGTGATCGGTTTTAGATTAGAATTAAAAGCACACTATGAACATCAATCATGCAACCACAAAAACATTACGTTAAGTCTGTGTTGTTGAAGGAAGTAAAAAACTTGGACAATTTTAATAATTTAGTAATCCATGTAGACTACAACACACACAGCACAAAAGCAAGCTGAACTTCTATGCACATGAATATTTAAAGCATGTACATATTGTACATATGTATATGTATAAAATGTATTATGCAGAAATATGAGCAGTGAGCATTGAACTTTTAATACATACAACATAATATGGTACCAGTATATTCTACTTATAATAGCCATCATAATTATTCATAATAATACAAAATGTCCCTTTGATATTATCATGCAAACTGTACATAGACTACGGACAGTCTCATTTGTGTATGCGCATACACAGTATACAGTGATAAATACATTTCCCTTCAAATTATTTATCATTTTACTCTAACTCTGTACCGCGTACTATGTGCATGTATTCTATGTGTTTTGAATTCAACTCTTTGCATTTTTAATCTTAAAACTCGAGATATTTTGATATTCTTCCGTCAAAAGTTCTTCATTATCTCTCGTCTGTCTCAAATCTTAAAGCCTATTCGTATTTATCTCGCGTGAGATATGAACATGAATATTACGACTACTGAAATGCTCACTCAAAAACTCTCTGTCTAGATGCTATTCAGTACTCAGTGTGCATATTATGTACAAAAAACAAAAAACCGCTTGCCCGAGGCTCCACTTAGAACTTGGATATGAAATGTAAAATCATTTAGAACCATAAATAATTGTCATTTTTGACGTTCTCTACAAACCATAAAGTGACAAGTCACGAATTTAGCGCTTCAAGTTTCAAGTACCTACAATCCGAGAGTTTAAATTCAGACATAAGACGCAGAAAACACTTTTTCATATAAAATGAGACATTGATTCTGAACACCCCGAAATTTCCGCGAATTAAAGATGTAAAAGCAACTATAGCATTGTTCAATTCCACATGGGAACAAACAGCACCCGACCTGCAGAATCCGAGACAGCACCAGTCGTCACACGGTTTATTATGACTTCATCATTTATGGATAAAATAAAGAACTTGAAGGATTTACAATAATTATGCTTATCCGCAGTAAAAGAACTAACAAGTGTAGTATATTTGCTATTAGCATGTTTCAAATATTCCAAACAATTTTGCATTTACTCAACACATAAATACTGCACGTAAACATTAAACATATAATATAATATGTGGTTTATATTAAGTAACGGACTTAATTTTCCATTTCTGGGTATTAAAAGCCACAAAACGTAAAAACAAAACTCTTATAACCATGCAATCAAGTGATTTAGTAAACTAGATTGTCGCAAACATTGCTCAGAATAGCGGCAGCTATATTTATGGTTTTCGATGTGAAATAAGCTCAGTTCTTTAAAAACAGAGCACAAACAACAATTATAATTGTATTCTCCGATTCAAAAAATATGAAATACTGTGAAATTCGCAGGAAAAATATGTGGAATAAAAGCACTTAAGCACATAAAATATAACTAAATTCTAATGTAATTCGACATGCAAAGTGAGAGCTGTTGTTGCAGTTTGTCTGGATCGGAAACTCAGGTGGAAGATTCCCGAGCTGTTAATTTGCAACTTGCTACTGATAAATAAAAAAAACTACAATAGTTTACATCTTAAAAACATGTTTGTTTTGCATAATATGTATACAGACTAAAGATTAGTAAAGTTGAAGACTTTAAAGACTTGAGCATGACCTAGCTTTTCATATGTATTAAAATTAAATCTAACAATAAGAGCATCATAAGATAATAACATATTTTTAAGTATAGCAGGGGAGTCAAAAAATAACAAAAGCTTTATTATCAAAAATATTGTTGTAAAATGTAGTACACGGTGCATACGGCTGTAGGTATGCTAGTTATTATTGCACTGTGAATTCATTTCACGCTGTATGTATGTATACAATATGCATGTATGTATGCTGTAGAAAATTCAAGTCTGACGCACATAATGAATCCCTTTCCTTGCTTTGTGAATATGTGAAGCATGGAGAAGTTCATTGTCTTCAAGATTCAAAATTCAAACGCAAACGTTCATACTCGACTGCTGAAGACTCTCATATCTCATGTAGCTACACATTTTTAAAATGTTCAACTATATGTTTCAAATCCATGTTTTGGAAAATCCGTTTGTCTGTCTGTCACAAGCATTCAGTTGCTTGACAAAATTTATCAACCAACTTCTCTCTCCTCCTCAAACGATTGACCAAGTTAGATATTTTTGGGAAGTGTGAGAAAATTTTCAGTGTAATTTTATTGAACCCATTTGCTATTATATTTCCGTACTGTCTTTTTTATTGCATTTTCTGGGCTTCAATGCACAGCTAATGCATAAATTATGCACAAAATATGAATGTATCGCAATCCATTCCAGCTCTGTTAACACATTGAAATACAACATGTCATACAAAATCTTATGGCGACTCAACTTTACGATTGTTGCCGGTGGCCACCGGGCTACACACTTGTAGGTAATATTAATGATAAATATGATCTTATTTCTATTCCCATTAAGTTTTAAGTGGCAAAAATGCGTTTGTGGATCTTTTTGTTTTGTGAGCGCTTTATAGCGAATATAAGGCAGTTGAAATACATGTAAATAGAAACATATAAGGGAGAAGAAGACGTTGGTTCAGATTGGAGAGTATGTGCACAATGTAGATTTACAGCGAAAACGTGCAAAATAAGTGGTTGTATCTCATCTGTAGCATATAGAGATACTTCTGTATGTAGAACGCCAAGCAGCAAGCCAGTGAATGAGCAAGTGTGAGTATAAGTGCGAGCGAGAAAACTTCCTTAGCTGTGTCTTATTGTCAGTGCTCAACTTACAGTTTATGTATTGCATGTACATTGTACACACATACAAGCACACAAGATTTTTAGGGGTACTTGCAAGAGTTGCAAGTTGTCAGTTGTTCATTCGTATCTTGAATTCTCGACTGAGATTGCTTTGTGATGTGCAACTGACTCACAACTTATGGTTTTTTGGTGTTTCCCCCTTCTTCCTACTTACCATTCACAATTAATAAAATAAGACACCATCGCGCGTATCGTATAATACGATGTGTTTGTGAATTTTGCACACACAGAAAGATATCTGCATGTGCAGTTTGTCTGTCTGAGTAATATACCTACATTTCTACTTATATTTTATAGTAAATAAAGTTTCTAAATTATTTATTCACCCAATTAAGGTCGTACCTGTGTATACTCACGTATGTATGTAGATAAACACAGAGAGAGAAAGGCATCAGAGACGACTGTATGTACAGTTTCCGTGTGTTCTCCTCCTCAATACAGATACAGATACATACAGACACAGATTCTTTTTGCCTCTCATTCTCTACCATATTATTATACATAATAATATAATCATTTTGTATTTTGACTCGTGGTGAATGACTGTCAACTGTGCGTTTGTGTTGTGTTGTGTTGTGAAGTTGTGAATGTGAGGAGAGTGAGGGGCTCAGTGGAAAGGAACAAGTGAGACAGAACGATATAATAACAACAACTTTCTTGAATCGTGAATCATATCATATCAAGTACGATAATAACATTAGATTATTATTGTTTTTTGGACTGTATCAGCTGATCAATCTCTTATTTACGATTAGTGAAAATAAGGTCTTCAAACTGGCTCAGTCCCTGTCGGTGATCAAAGTGTAAAAAAATTGTGTCAATTTTTATTGTCACCATTATTTGTGATTGTGATTTGTGAGGTGTAATATTTGATATTCTTATGAAATAAAAAAATATTTGGACTCGTGACGACAGTAGTTACTTGTACTGCCAAAAAAATCAGTCAAGGGTCGACCTTTTTCGTCAAAAAGTTCACAGTTTCAATAACAAAGGAGCTTTTTTAAAAAAAGCCAACACAATGACGAATTTGGAAGGCGCAACGGAAAAGGAAATGGAAGCTCTTGAGTTTGTAAGTGTGACAGCTTTGAAAAGAAAATGATCATTATTTCTGAAAAAAATCACAAAATAATGTTGTGCTAAATTAATTTGTGATTTTCGGGATCAGTTTTTGTGATTTTGATAAACTTTTTCAAAAAAATTTCTATCATCGTTGATCTTCAATTCTTCACTGTTTTTGTTTTAAATTAAGCTGAAAGACAGACTGGGTGACTACATAAAAGAGGAGTTGGACAGCTATCAAAGGCACGACAAAAATTTGCTTCGGTGGCTTCGAGGTATTGTTTGCATGATATTCAGTCTATGTATTTTGCTGTCAAATACAAGATCTAAAAAAGCAGACATAAAATGTTTGCATTTTTCCTCATCACGTTTTGATGTATAGAATTTCAATGCAATTTTATTTGTATTCAGCTCGAGACATGAACGTGGACAAGGCAGAAAAAATGTTGAAAGCCTCAATGATCTGGAGAAGGGAGAATGACGTTGACAAAATTCTAAATTGGAAGAGACCTGAAATGTTTGACACTCATTTCAAATTCTATGCCCCTGGAACGGATAAAGACGACTGTGTTAGTACGTGAACATTTCCCACTAATTATCCTCTACTTTTGTCAATGTTTCGAATTTCGAATTCGCCTTAAAAAACCAGGAAAATCAAGCAAAAATTCAATGAAAAAAAATGTCTAGACTAAAAATGGACAATCTTTTTTCTTTATTATGTATGTTGCAGTTTCAATTGTTCCGTTCGGGCGATGGGATTTTCGTGCGGCTGTTGAGTCGGGGCATCGGCAGGACATAATAAAGTATTCCAATCAGATCTTGGAACAGGGATTCGCTTTTATGCGCAAAGAGAGTAATGAGAAGAGAATACTCAACCAATTCATCATCATTTTTGACTGGGAAGGATTCGCACTAAACCAAATCCTCAGCCGTGAAAGTAATTTATCCATAAAAAATGTGTTTCAGCCCATGACTTTGACTTTTGTACGATGCACTATAGCACATTAAATATTGCTGCATGCATGCTTCACAAATTTGTTTTACGCTGAAGCTGACTGCAGAATTTATAGTTAGACGTTAGACACAAGGAAAAAAATTAATTTGAGTGTCGTTGAAATTGCATCAGATTAAATCATCATAATGCAATGCTCTTTCATATACTGTGTGTATTTTAATGTTTAATATCCTCATTCTCGGTTGTTTACCCTTTCTTTCGTTTTTTCCCCTTTATTTTGCAGCCGTTGAAACGATGATGGAGTGCTTGCGTGTATTTGAAGGTACGTGAGATGCGTAGTGCGTACACTCAACTGTGTGTTTGTACTTCTAATATTATGTATCATGTAGCCTAAAGCTGCGTTTCAGTTTATAGTTTCCAGCTTATAAGCATTGTGTAAGGCTTCAGAAAGTTCAAAACAATTAAATCTTTTTTAATGATTTCCCTAAACGATGTAATTTTATATTTTTTCAGCCAACTATCCAGAATCCTTAAAGAACGTAAGGAGAATGCGCATACATATATGCTAATTTTTATGACAATATTAAAGTTTATGTTTCATAGTTTCAAGTATGAACGACTTTAAATACGTTTGAATTGTTTATAGGCTTATGTCATCAATGCTCCAGCAATCTTTGAGCTGGTCTACAATCTCCTCAAGCCCTTTGTAACAGCCCATACATTGTCAAAAGTGCGGATTTTCGGAAGTAACCCTGAGCAATGGAGAGCCGCTCTATTGAAAAATATCGAGCCCTTTAACTTACCCTCACAATACGGGGGAACGAACACAGCTTGTAAATATTACGATTTCAGGGATGGCGTCGAGAGAATTCCAAGGGCTGATGATTTGCCAAAAAATACGTTTAAAACCGTGTCGATTTCAGCCGGGGAGAAAATATATGTGGACTTTATTGTAACCGTGCCGGGAACAAAGCTAACGTGAGCTACTGCTAAGAACTTTTCTAATTTATTTCTTTTATTACTTTAAAATTGCTTTAAATTTAAAAATGTTCAAAAAAACATGTATAATGAATCTGATGCACATTGAATAATGTATATTGGGGGATTGTAGATGGAACTTTAAAACCGAGCATTACGACATTGGCGTAAGAGACACGAAATCTTTTTACCCTATTTCTTTTCTTTGTTCAATTTTATTTTGTTTTTGAGGCAAGTGCACTTACACGTTTTAAACGAGTGTTAACGTCATTGTTGTAAATTGCAGTTCCATTTTTACCAAGAAGACGAAGAACTGTTCTCCTGCATGAGGGTAGATTCTCACTTGGATCTACAGAAAGGAGTTTATGTCTGCGATAAAATGGGAAAATGTAAGATAATAAGAGACTCAACATTACAAAGTTTTTTGTTCGATTCTTCATTTTATGTTTTGCACAGTTACACACTAATGCACATATCGCACAAAACACCATGCGATTACTCTTTACAGGAAACATTTTAGGAAACATTGCTCGATATGTTTCCTTTTGTTCTACCATTTCATTTTACATTTCCAAGATAGTACTTATCTATTTACTTCATATTAATGGGAAATGTGTATGCTTTCTTTCAATTTTATATAGATAAAATCTGCTTTGACAACTCCTTCAGCAAGTTCCGCTCAAAGACGATCCACTACGCCGTTCTGGACGAGCTACCCATACCCACGAGGGAGAAATATGAGGGAAGCGGAGGAATCATGGAGAAAATTGATCAGCTGGGATAGTTGCTGTGATTTTTGTAGCGCATGATGTTTATCACGCATAATATATTCCCTTTTCCGTTACACTTAATATATTCTTGTAGTTTTGGTTAGCGGGTGGGTAGACTATTAATCTATTAATTCATATAATATGTAATGCGAAGAGATATTTTGTTTTACTGAAATGTTCGATTTCCAATGTTTCGATATACTTTGTCATAGCACATTGTGTGCATATATAGTACATACACACATTTGTATAGTTTTTGCCCTTTGTTGTGCATACACATTTGATATTATAAAAACAAGTTAAAACTATGCCATCGATGTTAGTAGTATAAAGTTGTAGCTTTACAAAAACAATTTGAACTGTACTATCAAACTATCAAAAACAAAATACAAAAATGAATAAATAAATAATTATTGTTTTTACAATTTTGAAAATTTTAAACTGTTATTTGTACGCTAAAATATGTTTTCTGTTTTCTGATCTTCACCGTGCTTTGAGAAGAACTGACTGAAAACTGCAAAAAACGCATGTTATATCTCATCGTATGTTGTAAAACTATGGTCGGTAGCACATTTTTATGCATACCTAAAACACTAAAAATTGACTTGAAGTTGAACTATTGACTTTTCGAATGCGACCCAGTACTTATTGTTGCACGCTTTATACAATTAAAGGTAAATAGTAAATAGATACTTATTGTGTCGTTATAACTTTGTTAGCTTGCTGATCTTCAGGACTAAAGGCTACGCTGTGAAATGTTCGGATTGTTTTGTTTTTTCGCGTTACGCTCCTATTCATTTGAATGACTGGTATAGGGTATAGGCATAAATAGATAACATGTAAACACTTAGTTTGCGTGTCTAATGCATGCAAACTGTACGTGATTATATTCAACTTTTTATAGCTTCTATGTATGTTGTTCAACTTGAAACAAACAACTAAATAATAAACAACGAGATATAGGATATAGAGCATCTATGTGCATAAAGTTTTGTACTCGGCGCAAATTTTTCAATTTCCAAAGCTTCTCACGACTTTCTCATGCCTAATTAACGGCAACAAAGAGCGGATAAAAGTGCATCTTTTGTCAGTTTTGTTTCAAACAATGCTCTTGCACTCGAATTCTCACGCATTGCGTAATGGTATTTGTTATTTTGGGGGTTTTTGTTCAAATTTATAATGTCAATGGTCACAAGCCAACGTTCAAATTCTCGAGTGTCAATAGCTTCGCTCCAGACAACAGTTGTACATACAAAAATACCCATTTATTTATTACTTGAACTTTAAACGATTAAGTACAGCTATACATAGGTATTTTGTACTCTGTATTACTTTAAACTTTATTATTGGAAACATAAGTCAAAAAAAGTAAGAGGCAAAATGTGGACAAGTATAAAAACGGCAGAAAAAGTGGCAAGAGACAAGCAATCCAAGTCCAACAGTCAGACCAACCTCAAGATCAAGCCTTACAAGCTAACTAATAGTAGAAGTCAACATGAACAAGATTACTAGAAAGGTACAAACAAGCCTTTTAAATTTTTACATGTTTTTTAAACTCGATCATTAGTTTTCACAGTTTTCAAAACTCATTCGAAAAAACAATTTCTGTTTCACAAGTCCATAAAGTAAATAACCTTTTTATTTTTAAAAAACACAGGCTCTTTCATCCATTGCTTTCTGCCTTATCGTCTTGGCTGCCATTTTGAGCAACTACCAAGCGGAGGCGGGCTTTAGAGGAGGTGGTGGTGGATTTCAAGCTGGAGGGTATTGTTTAAAAAATATCTTTAAATATTGACATTGTTCGTGCCATCTCATTGTTTACATGAGTAATTTCATCATTTCATTATTTTTCATTGATTGTAAGCGTTCCATCTATTTTAATAAATGTAGATACGGAGGAGGCTTAGGAAGAGCGTACATTGCAGGGGGTCATGGGGGTGGGTTCGGTGGAGGAGGATTCGGAGGTCACGGAGGTGGTGGTGGAGGAGGACATGGAGGCGGTGAGTTGTATTTCCCTACTAATAATTCTACTGATAATTCTAATGGTTTTTGCCCAAATGTTTTACATTTGAATTTTTGCTATTTAGGTTATGGAGGAGGATGTCCAGGATGCGGCAAATAGAAAACAGGTCAAGAAAAACCGCCACCATTCGAGTCAATCCCAACAAAAGCAATATTAAATAATAATATTATCAATGCCTATTTATTTATTTATTCCTTTTTTGTCAAATGTACAAAAAAAATGTAAGAAGAATCCAAAATAAAATATTTTTTCTGCATGTGTAGTCGCAATTTTGAGCCCAATGTGCAATTTTATTGATTACCCATTTGAACTTTGCATGAATGAATATGTACAGTGTACGTGTACAAGTCTATAAACACACAGGAAACAATTAAGCTATTTCCGATTTCCTTTCTAATTAGTGTTCATATTACTCCCCGTGTTTTTGTTTGCAATGCAATGGTAGAGGCCGTGGACTTTTGATTGTCTTAGCTTAGCTTTACTGTATTTCGTGTGTCCATTGCATTATCACATACACATAAGCATAAACATGTGTACAGTGTACATGCCGTAATGGACAATATGCAAACATTAAACACACATGTACATATCATTATTTCATGATTATTTGCAGAGGCCAGAAACAATCCCTTCTCCATTCTCAAGTTCTGGTTCTAATGCTTCTCTTGTGTAATGTAATTTGACGTGATACAAGTAGCCAGTACGGCAATATCTATTAACTTTCTATCTTTACTACGTTTTCCAATACTTTGCGTTACGAAAACGGCTGACTTTCTCTCCATTTTTATGTAGAGCTATGTAAATATGTGCACTATATATGTATTTAAGCAGAAACCAGAAACACTTTACTTTTCCTAAATGCTCTACTCTTGTATATATAACGATACGTTTGCTTTTGAGTGGGCCAAAAACTAAGGAACAAACGTGGAGAAATAAATGAAAGTATGGAAAGTACACGAAACAAAATAGAAGAGGTTTATACTTTATACACATACAAGCTGATCCACGCAACAGCATACTATTATCCATTCCATTATACATATTACCATGTACTGGATACCCTCGATGGCTGATCGATATATCGAATTGATAATGAACTATTTCTCGTTCTTTCTCCTTTTGTGTGCCAATTCCTGTAGAAAGGTCTATTTTATATCAAACAGCAATAGAATAGAATTTCAAAACGTTTTTATGTCCACAAAGCTCTCAACATTGGCACAGGTCACCAATGTTGAACCATTGCAAACAGTACTAAGTACTAACGCTTAAAACAGATTCGGAGCGCATTAGGCTCAGTGGTCACTTATCACTGATATCGTTTATGGGTGACATACGACCAGCAAACGGTTAAAAATGTTATTTCTCATTTTATAAGCCTTTGGTTTTATTTTAATGTAAAAAAATGCTTCTTATAAAAAAACTTCCATTTTTAAAACAAAAAGTCTGACCCGCGTAGCGGACAATTTTTTCTAGGTATTACATACACGGGTATGTGTATCGATGTATGTATCAATGCGCTGGGCATTTTTCTCACTTCTTTTGCAATTCTGTCATTCCCCCACTAAATACACTTAAAATACTACTTGTTTTCCTTTCCGAATATAGGAACAAGGAACGAGCAGCCGCAAGCAAGCACACTGTACGTATATGTATTATGTATATACATACATATTGTGTATTGTGTCTAGGTATGTCATGTCATCGTGAATCGTAAATTTTACCTGCTTTGTTTCCAGATTCCAGTTCTCGTTTGCTTATTTCTCGTCTACCAGTTCCGAGTTGCACACACGGATTCCAACTTCAAGGCAAACACAACATTGCATAAAAGGATAATCGGTAATCGGCCGGTGTGTCATCATTACACTTCCGTGAGACAAAAAGTCTTTTTCCATTCGATTTCTTCCATGACTTGGACACATTAATATTCTCCTAGTTGGCAGATTTCTCCAAAACTGCTATGTATTCTGTATAAAACTGTGAATAAAAGTTTTGAGTGTGAGCGGCAGTTAAAAGTAGAGCGTGCATCCATTTCTGCATATACATACATACATACATACATACCTAGTTGGACAACTTTATGACGATTGTCAAAGTACTGTGACCTGATTCCCGATTCAAAATAAAGAGTCAAAACTTTAGGCAGACAGAGACAGTGAGTTCAACTCGTGGATGTAATACAAAAACATACCAGAAATAAATGAGACTACTTAACCTAAAAGTTTCAAAATGCTGTGCACACATATCACATTGTTTTTTACCTGGAGCTTACCTAAAGACAATAAAAAGGACAAAAGAGCTCAAAGAGAATCTACATACATATTATAAGCTTGATTAATCTACTGGTGGCTGGTCTAGACACTCTCGAAAGAAATCGAGAAAAATTGCATCATACGGCACATAAAATACGGTCAAAACTGTGGTGACCTGTTTTCTGTTTTACCTAATTTGTCCATGAATAATGTACTACATTCTGTGTAATAACACCATGAAATAATGTAACATTACGATAAGCAGTATAGTGCATGCATCGTATACGGTATGAAATATTGACTAAACGTCGTCTTGTGTCTTGTCAATGGTATGTATTAGTTGGTGGTCACAAGAGAAGGGGAACTGTAGTTTGTTTTATTTATTTAGTGCTGTTTAATGTTCAGAATTATAAGCTACTTCATTTTCTTGTCCAGCTAATTACATCAAGACAGAATACAGGACACGATTCTACAAACCACATTTTACTACAAGATTTTCCACGTGGGACACTTTATTAATCGTTTAAAGTTTCCAGAGTAAAACCTGTGCCGTGTGTTTAATTTTGGTGCACAGTTCGCAGTTCAACGTCCACATTACCTAATTTACAAAATTCAATAAATTAAATACATAATTGCATTGATAATTCTTTTCAAGTTATGTGACGTAGTATGTGGTATGTGTGCAAAATTAAAAGTGAGTGTGCGTTTTCATCAAATTCCGTCATTGTTTGGACAACAACATTAATATCCGGAGAATTTGGGAACGGACGGAAGAGAGAAAACTTTTGCACCTTGTCACTGTCACTCATTCACACACTCTCATTCCTCCCTCTTTCTAGCCCACTGTCATTTATGCACATATTATACACATACATCATACATATTACATATACAAACAGGCAAACTTTGTGCGAAAAGAAGGCGACTACCAATATTTCGCTTGCTGTCGGAGAAAGATCGATAAATGCATTGCTTTTGATACTTGATAGGCATTTCACTGTGCCACCAAAACTTGTCAAAAGTATATTATATATATATACACACATAGAAATATTATGCACTGGAGGAATATCGAGGATTGTGTATTATTATTGTATTGTGTATTTTGTGAATAATAGCTTTGAGCACTTCTCTTTACCTCTTTACATTCTCTCCCTCTCTTCCTCTCCTTTCACCACTCCATTGTGTGACTTTGCTAAATGTCATCGCCGTCATTTCTCTGCCCCGCTGTATTGCCACGAATATTTTCGACTAGTGCTTGGACTCGTAAATACAAAACAGTACCTGCATATACAGACATTCATACACACACCATGTATTGTGATTGTGACTGGGATGTTATTGTTGTCAAACTTTCTGCAAAATGCAATATCAATTTTATCCATCGTCATCGGCATCGTCATCGCCACACATGTGCGACTATGTACTCGTAAACTGATAGATATAGTCTCAATATTCTTTTGCTTTTTGAGGCTCACAAAAGAAAATCTATATAGTATAGTCGTACACATATACAGGGTGTTCAGCATTAAACAGGACAGTTTTAAAAAATTAATATCTCAACAACCACTGCGAGTATCGAAATGCGGTAAAAAGTGACTT
>JAQIVE010003933.1:0-15547 GCA_034698285.1 Sminthurinus bimaculatus | reverse complement strand
ATTTCGACAAAAGTCGAAACTCGTATTTCTGTTGCCAAGACAAAATTTCAACAAAAGTTGAAATCAGTCAAATATAAATCACAAGAAATTTCGACTAAAGTACGTAACCGTAGCAAACAGGTTAAACAGAGCAGTAAAGGGCAACTCAATATTTTATTGAATATAATTACTTAATTTTCTGCAGGGATCACAAACAGAAAAATAATAAATCGTTCGGCCATATGTATTGTGTATATTCCAAACTATTGTTTGTTTTAAAATCAAAATCATACCCAAGATTCGCAACAGACAAATATTATTTACTGATGATGATTGAGCGAGTTTGCAGTTTCTGCGTTCATTTCCAATTTAAAAAAACTAACGATCGCATTGGCATTGTTTCTACGGGTTTATGGCATTACGCACAATTAAATGAATTATATTTTAAAATTGAGGAGCTGGCGTAGACAGTAAAATAAGAAACAATCTCAAGGGCAGATATTTATAAACGTTTAACGACCTTTTTGTCTTGTCCCTACGCACTTTTCATTTTTTTTATGCTCAAAAGGTTCTGGCCATGAACTTGAACAAGAAATACGAAAATAAATGGAAAAATCCATAAAAAATTCAAGTTCAGGTTCAAAACCTCCTGCAGATAAAAAATGTATTATGCAACTCCTTCATTTTTTCTCCAGTACATTTGGCCAGCAACGAATGGTTAAAAAAATTGGCAGGTATGGCCATGACAATTGTCCACAGTTTTACATTAAGAATCCGATTGGCCATTCATCTGGCTGAACTATCGACTATCGACTAGTTGGTTCGATGTTGGATGCCGGATGTACAGTGCAATGAGCACCGTCCATGATTCAAATCATGGCCAAATCTGGCTTTGTGGCTGTGATTTTGACTGTACCTCTGTAAATCTGAATCTGGACTTGAAACCAATGCAATGTATGTAGGAACGGAGGAGATGCAATCCAAACAGTCTGTATCAAAAGTAAAAAAACGATACACAGAAAAATTGCTGTTTGTCTACTCAGGTTAACCAAAAGTCAGGCACACAAAATTCAAAGAATGATGATGATGATGATGACGATGACGATCAGGGCAAAGGAACGAAAGGGAAACATGCGTAAAATTTATGAGCTCCTCCAATCCACTCTCGTACACACAAACACGCATCATGTATGCATAATAATGGCCCCTGTTTTTTCTTCCTCTCCTTTTGCTTCTCTATATTTGGTTGCCCCTCAAAACGGAGCAAAAGTCAATTTCAAATGTGCATTAATGCTCGACAAAAAACGGGGAAGCAAAAGGCCAAAAGCAAAGGAATGGGAAAAGAAACGTGCACGTGATCTGTCGCTTTCTCGCTCTCTCTCCTTCTTTGTTGGTTGCGTTTGTTCTCCAGAAAAAAAGGAAAAAAGATGCATGCATTTGAAGCCGAGGGCTGAGCTGAGGCAATATGGTGAATATTCTATGGTACGGCCGGCAGCCAGAGAAAGCTGTGGCAAAACTGAATCTGAATCTCTTTCTGTATTTGGGGGATGGAAGAAGAAGCTCCAACGAGAAATAAATATATAGAGGAAGGCCAAAGGTCGGCGGCTCAAAAAGTATGGTGAATTTTTCCATCTTCTCTTTCGCTATATTCTTTATTCTTATTCCAGGGATATCAGACAGCAGATTCGTATTCCAGTTTTTCCTTTGGTCTTCTTCTGCTTCCATTTCTTTCCATCTACCCATGACCGAGCACAGAGACAGCAAAAAAGGAAAAAAACTTTATATATATATAAATTCTTTTTGGTGGCTTCTCTGTTTTTTCGCCCCCCTTCTCTTCCCGTTTCCCCCGATCTTCTGATATCTGATCTCTCTACTCAGACACTTTTTTCTGTGTATCTTAAGATGCGGTATCATGTACGGATGTAAGGAAAAATGCATTTGAGCTTCAGTTTCACTTTTTCTCCAGTTTTCTCCATGCCCTTCTGGAAATCCATACTCCATACCGTACACGATACATAATACATGAAATAATAATAATAGGAGTACTTTCACTTCCACCCAGATCAGTGGCAGTGACTGTTTCAACTGTCTGCATTTGTGGAGGAAGCAGCATCCAGCCTCCAACCCTTTTTAACGCACCTTCTTCCTGCTCCCCCTTTTCCCCGAGGTTCGGGTCCGGGTAAATTCATGTATGTGTATTTATTTACCCCGGATCTCGGTGAATACACAACAAGAAGTTACAAAAAAAACTGCAGTTCCTCGAGTGCAACCAATGAAACTGACACTGACATCGTATATGCAACGAATGAATACCGCGTTGGTGGTGGTGGTGGAATGGAATGTGAATGAATGAATTCATGGAATGCACAAGAAAAAAAGAAAAGACTGGGGAAAGTCAAAGATAAAGAACTTTACCCGGGGTTTTTCAAAAGAAAACTGAAAAAAGGGTAAAAATAGTTCATGATGAATTTGGCTTTGGTTTTTTGGATTTTTTGGGCGGGTGACCACAATCTTGCCTTAGATAGTCCTTTGATACTGTCTCCAGAGAAAATAGAAACCACTAGAGAAAATTTGAAGGTGAGGCGCCTTTCGATGCTAATCGTAAGCGAAGGTGAAAGTACATACATACATACATGCATAAAAGATAAAGCAAAGCAGAGATTGTGAAGGTGATAAAACAAATCGAAATTCGATTCAGCTGGATTTTTCAAACCAATCCAATCAATTTGAGAGATCCTTGAATTCTTCCAAAAGTCCTGCTTTAAAGCTCCTTGTTTGTTTGTTTTTCGATTGAATGCACCCGGGATTTCATGCATGCATATGTAACTTTGAATATTATTTAAACAATATGTCTCCCTTATAAATTTTTTCCATAGAGTAGATTATGGAACGAAATTTAATGGTTTTGACAGCTTTTAGGCGGGAGCTTTAAATTAAAGTTTTTATGGCTTCCTCTCCTCCACTCCCTCTCTTTCTGCCCTTTCCATCATTTAAAAAACGGGATGAAGATGAAATTGAATTCATGTTCCTGTTTCTGTCCCTATTTCAGAGCAGTTGGCAATTTATGTTTTGGTTATTTATGGAGGAGCGTGGGATGACGGAGATAAAACTATTAATTACTCGGAGCCTTCCACCGCCTGACGCAGTGTGTGTGTTTGTGTGTGTGTTTTGAGTCCGTATGGTACAAAATACCGTTAAATGCCACTTACATCGCATCACATATCATGTAGTTTTGGTGTTGTTGTTGTTCTGCGGTCTGTTTGTATAGTTTATTTACTTTGCTACGTATACATACATAAATATTACCGCAAAATTTTAACAAAATTCGTCTCATCTTTTAATTAAAAAGGGGCGGGAAATCTGTGGCGAGTCTGCGGCCTCTGTCTAAATACCAAGCCGATGACCAGCCGCTCTTCTATACATATGTATGCACTATGCACGTAAATATAAATACAGTGCATATAAATCTACTAAAAATATGTATTTTGTGTTTTAATACACAATTTCATGGAAAAAGATGCTCCAGACGGTAAAAAAGTAAAACGTAGTTTATACATGTGTGTAAAAAAGCGGAAGCTCAAAGTCTGTCGGTGAAAAAGTCATTTTTCCCTGAGTTTTTCTCAATTTTCTAGTGTTATCTCTCTTGCTCTGTTTTACGCGCCGTCCCTGTTGTACATTGTACAGAATTGACTAGAGACTCTGACTGGAGAAGTGAGTGTGAAGAAAAGTGGTGTAAAGGCATTAAACTCTCGTAAAGTAAAAGTAGGAATAAAAGGTTGCTCTTCTTTCGCAGTTTCTCCATGTTCTATATCCTAGACCTGGGAAATTCGTCGAATGAGGAGTGGAGAACGTTATTCAGGAAGTGTTGAACTGCATCTCCTCCATAATAATATGTAGTCATAATAATAACCCTGATGCCCAACTACAGTCTACAGTATTATTGTATGCACGTTTCCGTTTCTCCAGGAAAATACAATACAATATTGTACAGTTGTACAGTTATAGAGTGAGCAATAGAGGAGCAAGAAGAGCGAGCAAAGTTTCATCTTTCTTTCAGCGAGGTATTTAGTTTTTATTACGTGTTTCCCTCGAGGAAAACTCCAAGGTGAATAAAAGTGAGCTTTTATGCTCAGCTAGGGATTTGTCCCGCCTCTAACTGCACACTCTATGACTCCATGCACTCTATGCAGTATACTTCTATATTATATGTACAATATACTTTGTATGTAGTTGGTTGGAGCCCTTAATTCCTCTGCTTCCTCTGGAAACTCTGTCTTTTCTCAGCTGCAACAAATTCCTGGATGTAACTACACATGGAACCCAATGAAAGTTCCAACACCAACTATCCAATTCCTGTTCCAGCAACTTGTGAGCATCCAAATTCATATTTGAACTGCATTCTATTGTGAGGAAAATATTCCTTTTCTGTACATTGTACGTATGTATTTGGATGAAAACTTTGGGTTTAACTTAAACTTTGAATTTACTTACTTGGTTCTCCCGGGTTTTGTTGCTCCCTCCGTTTGAAAATTTGTTTGTCCAATTTTCTCACAATAATCCCGCATATGCCATATAAAATTCTTCTATGCTTTTCATACTCTATGTTTTACATACTATGCAATCGTTTTATGACTGTGCACTGTGCAATATTAGTTGAGTGTGTTTTACAACATATTGTGCATATTATATATTTCGGGAGGAGGGGTGGACCATTTCCCTTTCCTTCCTCCGTCCAACCTCCACATATTTCACTATACATACATAAATGAATACATACGCTATAGCATACTATATATTCTTCATATAAAATTGTGCATCAAGTTTAGATTTAGCATTGAATTTGGGCTCAGATTTGGATTTGTGCTCATGTTTGATTACATAATGCACTCGTGAGTTTTCTATTGTATGTAGTATGTATACTGCAGTTTATTATACAGATTTATTGTATTGTAATTTCAAGCAGGGCAAAGTGCAGAATTTGTGGTGAGCTTTCGTTTTACTAAATAAATCTGCATGCACCTTGTATATACAAAGGAAAATTTGTATATGTATCTGTATGAGTATTTGATTGGTTTCCACTTTTTTTGGTGGAAATTAGCGAGCTTTTACAGATTTTAAAAGATACTTTACAAAATACACAAAATAGCTTAAAACTGTCTCTAAAAACCAAAGGTTTTCTAATAAGCTGTGGAATCTTCCTTTTGTGGGGCCATTCATCGGTTCACCGACTTTAAAGTTGAGTTGAGTTCCCTTTCGGCTTTGAGCCTGCAGCCTGAGGAGCAGCCATAAGCTGAAAAAGTAGTGCGGGGATTCTGTGGTCGGGGTTTTGACTCTCGCCGATGATGAAACACAAATGAACTCTCGGACGAGAGAGAGAGAGAGTTGGTTTGAAATATCGCCCCTCACTTGTTTTGCTTTGTTTTGTGTATTTGTGCTTGTGCTCCCTGTCTCTTCTTTGTTTTTCCTTTACACTTTACACGGCTGCCCTGTCCTTGCGATGCGACTGCAGTTGAACTCAGCTCAAACTGAAACTCAACTGCAGTTGGAGTCAAGTGAACCGAGTTTAGCTGTACGTATCGCTGTATCTGTATTCAGTATTCATCCTGTCGTCAACTTGTCCACACACACAAACACACGCTGGATGCTCGTATCTCGTATCTTATTACATTGTCCACCGATCCGTATCCCAAATACAAATACAATATACAAACACAGATACCCACAGCAAACAAACCAAACGACTTTCTCTATACTGTACAGAGATGCATCATCTCTGTTTCGATGCCCTTGTATAGACAAAACAAAATGCATACGTTCTATCTTTAGAGACAGAAATAAAGGAACTGAGGCAAAGTGGAAAGGACGATGCGGCGGAAATAAAATAAAATATAATATAATACTGGGGAAAGTTTGTTGTGGTTCGTTGCTCCTTTCTCCCGTCCTTCTCCAAGTAAACCTACATAAATAGTACATATTCTGCTTATTGTGTTGGATGTGGGCAATTTGATGGCTTGAATAAGATACGTACGGATGTACAGAAATAGACCCGAAAACTTGATACACGATAGACGATGCACGGCCCATAAATGATGTGCATCCATGTCTGGCGGTCTGTCTTTTTGTCTCTCTGTCTCGTCTTTGTTTGTCATAGCAAATATTGCGGCGACCTGAACCTGAAAGTGAAACTGAGCCTCAGTCTGTCTGAGGTGAGTGAATAAGCGGGTGCGGGAGGATGAAGGCAAATACATGATACATACACAATACACACGATAATAATAATAATAATAGTAATCGTCGTAGTTTTCTAAACTGACTGAGCGTGTGGTAGATCGTTTTCCTATTTGTTTTCCACATGTATTAAATATTTGGCCCTGACTTTCATCACATTGTCCTCCGTCTACAGTTTGAGCCCGTACAAATATTGTACAGACAAGTACATATAAAAAGTGTGTGTACAGTGTACAGTACAAAGTAGGGGCAAAGGGAACATGAAATCATTATTTTGCTATGTATAATGTACAGTGTGGTGGTGTTTGAGAGATTAGAGCGGAGGACAAAGTGCGAGAGGGCTGGCTGGCATTTTATCACAAGGGAGAAATTTACGAGACACACGGAGTGTCATTTCGATGTGCCCCGAATTATTACACGCAACTCCACCAACCTCCGGTTTTCCGGTCCCTTTAGATATGGAGAGTATATTTATGTAGAGAATAGAGAATGAACTCGCTGTGTACAATATTACTTTGTTTATTTTCATATGGATGCATTTGTACACATTTTGTGTGTGTATTTGTATTGTACAAAGTGTGCTGACTGCTGGTGGAGGGTCGCGGTGCACGATAAATGTAGTGTGGATGGATGAGAGAGAGAGAGAGAGAGAGAGAACGAAAAGATGCATCCATTTGATGAAGTGTGCGACCCGAGCCTGACACATCCACATGCACCGTCCAAATTCAAATTCAAATCCAAACACAACTTGTATATTACTTGTCGTCAAAAGAAAAACTAGAAGAAAAAGCATCAAGAGGGAGAGAAAGACAAAGAGAAAACAGCAGGATGAGTTCAGACTCAGGAAAAATAGAGATCAGAATTCTACTTCTTTGTGTATTGTGTATGTATAGAAATGCATGTCTATGTAATGATATTACACAGACATTTCTCTCATTTCCCTCACTTATTCCTTCCTTTTTCATCCCTGCTCTCGGTTGTTGGTTTTTTTTTCGTCCTAATGAAAAATGGGGGGAATGAGTGGGTGGAGAAATGGATGAATGAATGAATGAATTTATATAATCCTCTTTTTTCTATTCATTTACCCCTGCACTTTTTGCAATGCATAATAAAAATAAAAAATAATACATACATACATAGTGTATCGTACTTTGTCTTGTTGTTTTGAAAACGGGAGACAAAATCCTATTATAATCTGCAGGAATTTTCCAGGCTCTACACTCTACACTCTACACTTATGTGTATATGGGTGTTTTCTGTGTTTGTGTAAGTAAGCATCAAAAATATAATCCTGTGGGATTATTTTTAGGGCGCTTTCTCTCCTCATTGATTTTTCCACTACGAATAATATCCATCTTTCTACATGTAGTAAAATTCAGATCGTTGTTTTATATTTTATTCTCGTCAAAAATAAACACGGAAATTTGCAAAGCCTGTATTATTTTTATACTGTGTACAAAATTTATGATGAATCGTACATCAAATATAATATTTCATGCATTAAAAGGCGGAAAACTTGCCTGCAAATGCCTGGGAACGGACACAAAATTTTAGTCTCGTTTAATTTCTAAGGTCTTTAACTTTCATAAGACTGTATAGCACAAAAAGTTATTTTTAAACACAGTTTAGTTTTACAAAATGGTCAATAATGACTTCCTCAACTGAAAAAGTAAAGCATGTTTTTTCATGTACTAACAACGGTAAACATGGTATAAAATCAGGAAATAATGATTTAAAACGTATAGCGCTGCTCCCGCCCACGAACGTGGCGTCGAATCTTCATCAAATTTCTAGATTTCGTTTAAAAATGGACAAAGACCGAGTTTAACTCAAAATTCGTATAATATGTAGTTCATTATGTATCAAGCGTACCTTTTCGTGAACCAAAAACTACACGCACATCATACGCACAAAGTATAACAGTCGCGCACACATATTAGTTATAGGGATGGTTGTGTATATGTTGAGAAATTGATGGGGTAGAGAGTTGAGTCAAAATGAGTTTGAAAAGGAGAAGACTCCCTTGAATTTATAGGATTTGAGTCTGGACAGATATAAAATGAGAGGGAGGGAGTCAACTAAATGGAGAATAAATGATGGCAAGCAAGAGCATCACCACCAAAGGCAAAGGCAAAGTTTCAATAGGAATATCTAGGAGGGAAAAGGCAGCAAACCAGTAAAACTTGGAGTACAAAAGCATTCTCTGTTTCTCTTTCTCTTCATCTCCTTCATCTTCTCCATGGTTTTGGATTCTTCTCCATTGCTGCGTTGCTCCTTTTCATTTTACTCCAAGTCGGCGGCATCATCCTCATCCTCATCGCACCATACTCGTAAAACGCACCTGGTGAAAATAAGGAGATTCCTTTCTCTCTCTCTCTCTCTCTTTCTTTGGTTCTCCATTTTCAAATCATAGCACACTCGCAGAGAGTAAAATTCGCCTTTTCCTCACATCACTATACATTATACATACATACATGCATATAAATACTGTGCATACGTTTAGATTCAAATAATATGAAGAGATTCCCATTGTGTTTGTCTGCCTTTACACTATATTATACATTATACATACATACACACAGAGTTGGCCCTTTACTGGGTGTCAATATCCCCAGTCGATATATACGGGATAAGTTATGTACGAATACGTAAAAGATTCTTATGGAGAAACTGGAGAAGAAACTGGAGAGAGCGGCCCAAAGACGGAAGCGGGAGAAAGGCAAGGCAAGGATGAACTGAGAACTGAGAATACACATGAATCATGTAAATATCAATGGGAGACTTTCCATTTTCTTCGTGTGCACTCTCCATGTCATTTATGTATGTAAACTATATTTATACCGTGAATCGGCGGTATGTGCACATTTTATGCCATAGAGTATTATGAGAAATCTATATATGAAACTTTTGCCCCTTTCTCTTGTTCTTCTTGGCCGTATTCCTCTCTTCTCGTTCAATCCAAAACTTCACCTTTTGGGGAAATTGCTGTCTCGTCTCTCTTCTCGTCTTGAGTTGAGTTGAGAATCAAGAATCGAGTATATATACAGTTAGTTGAGATCCTCCATTTGGCCAGTCTATTTCAGAGGAGCATTCTCAAAGTCGTCCTCGTCTTTTGGTATCCTCTTCAGTGGTAAGGGAAATTTCCCGAGATTATTTATTTCACAATTTCAAAGAGACCGAGCTGACCGTAAGAAGAAGATAGAGATATGTAGGGATAGAACAAGCTATATCTATGGAATATGATATGAAATGGAAAGGGAAATGAAATGAAAACTTTGCTTTTAATATAAAGTGAAAGGTGAGCAGTGAGCAGTGAGCAGTGCTGGGCAGAATAGGATGAATGAATGAGAATAAAGGGAAACTTTCTCTGTCTTTCGCCTTTGCCTTTACATACCGTTTGTATGTATATTGTATATGCATGAGTCGACCTTTTGCTCGTCCTTTCATGCGTTCCTTGATTCTCATCGTGATTATTATGACGGTAATAATGATGATGTTCCACCATGTGCATTATCGTCCCATATCATCATCATATCATATAATATAATATTATTATTATGTTACCTTTGCATTGTAAACGTTGTTTTTGGACAAAATGAGACCATTGAGTGCATATTGATGCGCCCATCAAAAGAAAAGGAATGAGAACTTTCCCCTCTCGTGCGGAAGTTGCTATATTACAAAAATTGAGCTGGAGGAAAGGAATTAAAAGGAGAGGCGGACAAGAAAATGTTGGGCAAGTCTATGAACAGAACAGTGAATAGTTATGAAAATGATATGACACAAAGTTGTTACACAATGCACATTTTTGATGCAACGGCTCCGTTGTGTTATCTGTATAATTCAGACGATCAGAGGCTTGCATGTCCTGCTCTAATTTTCTGGTCCCTCTTTTTCTCTCATTTGTACAGTACAGTAAAAACGCTCAAGGTTGCATTGTCTGGGATGCACTGGACAAGTTTTGAGGATATTATTGCATAGGGCTCTATTTTTTGTCCAGTGTGCTGTGTGTCCAAGCTTTTGACTGCCTGAATGGACTTTGGATTTACGTTTGATGCAATAGTTTTCCTACACGTGAATTTTCAAGCGCACTTTGCATGTCAAAATGATACCGCGCTTATCTCTTTCATGCTGGAGAATAATGAAGACGGCTTGCATCATTAACTTGGAAAAAAGTATAGCCATGAATTTATGCTGGCTGGACAAACTTTTGACGGCTATCGACATTCGACAGCCCACGTGTTTCTCTATGTACCATAAATGATGGACATGACCCGCCATGCCATTTAAGGATATTTCTTCCGTCTTTTTTTTACTTTCCTGCCTTTCGACTTTGGACGGAGGATTAAGTCGAGCTTTGAGCACGTATAGACTGGAAAGCTGTCGCTGCAACGAGGATGACACTGAAGACTAAAGATAGAAATAATTCAAGGTTAAAAGTGCAGCTTGAACGGTGCACAAAAATCGATGCAAGATATACATACAAAATATGCTTTCGTTGTCCATCCATCATCTCCCGACGTTATAAATTCCCGCGCACGGGTACGAGTCTGTATTAGAAAACTGGAGTTGCGACGGGTTTGCATAACCCAACTTAAACTTTGTTTTTCATACTTTCTTCATTTTAAAATGCAAAGTACATAGTGTGGAGCATCGTCATTAAATATTATGGATTAAGGTACAATAACTGTTTATTTTAAATGCTATTGTTATCTTGGATCTCAATCACGACTCAGAAAGGTGCCTTGTGCATGTGACTTTGATTGTGAACACACTCTCAAATTATAACTTCTAAATCTTGTTCCCAAAAGGCGCCCTGGTACCTTGTTAGCACGCGCCTGGTTCTACACTGTTTGTAGGGCTTTCTAAAGGGTTCTTCAATAACCCAAGATGCTTGAAAAGCCCCATACGGATTTTTCCTTATTTGGTTCATAAAACTCCTCGATACAGCACACAGGTAATCTCCGATCCCTTCCAACTGACCAGCTTTATAACGGTTCACCCTCATGCTGTAGACACCCTTGCAATGTTCCGGCAAAAGGTCACAATCCAACAAATATTTGTCCGGGTTTCCAAACCAGTTCCACATGCCGTGATATCCCAAGAAAATTGACCTCAACTGCTCCCAGTCTTCAGGGTTCTCCAAAATCCAGTCCAATTTGTACTTTAACACAACAAAAGTCTTGCTACTCCGCATCAACTCGTTCATTGCGTCGGCGTTTGTAATGGGTCGCACGCCGTCCAACGTTACGCTGTCTGCCAATTTTTTGTATTCTGCCAAATCCGCAGGTTTTACACTAATTTTTGGCTCGTTTAAACGATAACTGGACTCGTACTCCGAAAGAAGCCTTGAAAAGTTGTCATGGGCCGTTGTTAGGGTGCTTTCATTCGCTGTGCCATTACGGTACGCTGTAACGGCGTCCGCCATCTTGGAAATACCCTGAATTATATTACTTGACCAAAAAGTTACAAACGGCTGTATCGAAGAAAGTTTAGACACGGGTAGAATTATGGGCTGACACAAGGTCTGATTCCAGAATTCGGACAGATTGTTTTTAACCTTGCGCAGTTTCTCCGCAGTTTCGATTAAACTTTCGCCTAAATTATCGGGCACCTCATGGTATGGGATCTCAGGTTTTTTTTTTGAATTTAGCCGCTTCCGGACCTCGGACAAGGGCAAGAGCTCAAATACAATGGGCTCGCCGAAATCGGACTTGAAGGCAATTTTGCTATTTTTCCGGATGACCTCCTCCTCGGACAAGGCGAGTGGTTCTTTGTTCGTCATTCCCGGCTGGCAGATTAAATCAGGTGACCTCTTGACAAGGGACCCACTCAGGGTGGCATTGACAAATTGTCCGGCATTTTGTGAACTTGAATTCGATTCAGGGGAAACGTTGTAACACGCTTGAAGGCCATATTTGACGGCTAAACAATGATTACGTAAATTTAGTTAAGTTTTACTGTAAAGTTGTTTGAAATGATGAAATGGCCTGATTTAAACCCGACAGAAAAACAGAAAACGTGTACTTACATGTAATGACATCCGTAGCATTGGTTTTGTCCAGGATCTCCAGAGAAACTAGTTGCAAAACATCACGGTCCAAAATAGACAAGTCCCGGGTAACCGATCTGGTGAATATGCAGGCGGTGCCCGTTGGGTTGGGGGACCTTTCAAGAGCTGTCGTTAAAAATGAGGAGGTTCCGATCGGCTTCGTGATTCCCAAGGCTATGGACAGTTTTTCGTCCATTGAGAGTTTCATCCGATTCGCCATTTCTGTGAAGGTCATGCCCCAGCTCTGGGTGGCGTCATCGTTGCCACGGATATCATCCGTCGTGATTTTATCCTTTGGAAAGGGCTTTTTGAACAGGGTGTTGGGTAAAATCAAATCACGTCCGCGTTCGTAGAAATCTCCCGGCTGTGCAATTCGTCCTAAAGCATTTATGGACTTTGTGGGTATAAAGTCATTCTCGAATAATATACTTACGGGGTCTGTATAAGGTAGGGCTTCAGTGCCACAAAAAAACAGCAAAATGACAAATATTTGCCTCATCTTGCAGGCAATAGCAGGGTTTTATTACTAGAAAACTAAACACAGCCTCTTTTTTGTTTTAAATTACTTTGCAACACAGGGACTTAAAACTTTTGTCCGATGAAAAAGAAATTACAGAGAGTTGGATGTAAAAAATTCTCAAAATCTGTTCTCCTTTTCGCACTAATAAATTGAATAATGGGCAAGGAAATAGCAAACTCAGAATTTAGCTGTCAATATGTAAAAATGGTTGAATGCACTGTACGTTATTGGATTTAAAACTTAATTTAACAGTTTAAAATTAAAGAGGTGCAGAGAGAAACAAACGGTAGGAGAGAGGAACGTAAAATGAACCCTTAGACAAAAATCATCGTTTTTTATACCAATTCTTCAAACCTTTTTTTGGTAAAAAAAGTCACGAGGTGAGTGAAAGAATTTCAAGCGATTAGTGTAATCCCAAAAATTACAGCTTAGGACTCTTTTTAAGCAGAATCTATTTGGACTAACAGGTGAGCTCCAAAAAAGGGCCAAGAAATAAGCTCTTTGGAATTTAAAGTCAGTCGCTGAGCTTGGTAAATTCCTTTCCAACTTTACGCATGACAAAGTCCAATTAAGCCCCGATTTACCAGATAAGGCAGGTCAAAAAAGTAATCCCATAAAATGCTCAAAATGGTGAATTCGAATTTTCGAAGGCTCCAAAGACTACTGTAGTTTGAAAAAATGTTTTTATTCTGTAAGGTAAAATGTAATTACATAAAAATTTAAAATGTTCAATAAAATTTTAAAATGAGTGTGTACAGTGTACAGTGTACGCATGTATACTGAATACCCTTGGAGAAGCATAGTGTTAAAATTTTGACAAAAAACACAGTTTGATCCAGACTAGTTATCATCGAGATTCATCAAATTATCGTAAAACTACCAAAATCTTATCAGAAATTTCAATATCAATCGATACAACTGGTTACCAAAATACCAGTGCGATCACTTATGATTAAACAATAATTTCTAAATCCTGTTCCCAAAAAACCCCCTGGTACTTTGTAAGTACCCGCCGGGTTCTACAGGGCATGTAGGGCTCTTTAAAAGGTGTCTCAATGTACCAAGATGCCCGAAAAGCCCCATACGGATTTCTTTTTTGTAGGTCCAAAAAGATTGTTGAAATACCACACAGATAATCTCCCGCCCCTTCCAACTCACCCACACTGTAGCGATTCACCTCCATTTTGGTGACATTTTTACAATGTTCCGGCAAAAGGTCGCAGTCCATCAAATATTTGTCCGGGTTTCCAAACCAGCTCCATATGCCGTGATATCCCGAGAAAATCGACTTTAGCTGATTCCATTCCTCCGGATTCTCCAAAATCCAGTCCAATTTGTACTTTAACGCGACAAAAGTCTTATTTTCCCCAATTAACTGATTCATTATGTCAGCGTTTGTAATAAATTTGAACTCCGATGAAGAAAGTCTCTTTGCTAGTTCAGCATACTTTTCGAACCCCGAAACGTTTTGCAACTGACCACCTTCATACCTGTGTATCACCATTTCATAGACATTGGTACAATGTTCCGGCAGAATAACGCAGTCGATGAAATATTTGTCCGGATCACCAATCTCGTTTCCCAATACTCGAGTATTCAAGAAAATAAACTTGAGCTGATCCCACTCTGCTCTGTTACCCTGTATCCAGTCCAACTTGTATTTTAACAGAACAAACGTCTCATTTCTCTTTACTAGCTGACTCAAAGTGTTCCTCTGTGCAATGATTTTCAATTCTTCGAGAGACAGATTTTCGGCCAATTTCTTGCATTCCGATACAAACGGAAACTCCGCATCAACTTTTCGCTCGATTGACAGATACTTGGCTCCAAAATCGGATAAGGTCATTGACCTCTCGTCATCTGACGAAAGATCGTCTGCTAGTACCGTATATTCGTCTATATACAGACGTTCAGACCTCACAACACCTTTGACCGGCCTAAATGAGAAATCCGATAATACTTTTAAAAGGTTGTCATGCTCCCTTAAGATTGGGCGTTCATTGGCCGATCCACGACGATAAGCGACAACGGCTTCCGCCATTTTTGAAATACCCGCGGTTATATTATTCGACCATGAATTTCCCCGCGACTTTATGAGAGTGAGGTTGGACTCGGGTATGATACAAGGCTGACACAAGATCCGGTTCCAAAACCCGGACAAATTGTTCTTAACCTTGAGGACTTCCTCAACCGTTTCAACTACACGATCGCTTAAATCGTTGGGTACCTCGTGGTAAGGGACAAAAGTGTTTACCTTTGGAAAATGTTTTTGACATTCGATAAAGGTTCAATATAAAATTTTGTGGGCCGACCAATGCTACCGTCCAAGGGATAGGCGATTTTACTGTATCTCTGTGCCCGGGTCATTCGCGGAAGTTCTTGGTCGATCATGTCCGGAAGGCAGACAAATTCAGGCAGACTTTCTGTGTCTGGGATGTAGAGACTCCGGGTGTAGTTGAAGCCGACGTTGCCGCCAAGTCCGGCATTACTATCATTGGAAGATGCTCTGGTTTCCGGAACTTCCACATAGTCAAGGTATTCTTCAAACCCGTAGTCGAGGCGTGAAAGATAATCCATTTAAAAAAGAAAAAATTGCATTTTTACCCCCGGATAAAAATAAAGTTCAAGCACGGTAGAATAACCGGACAGAATTTTCCCGGGATTTTTTATCGACAAAGTCAGATCATATATATACTAGGGTGCTTCAACCCTCCCAAACGATGAAATCCTTACAAAGCATCAGCCAGAAAGTTACTTCTGGCTGAGAA
>JAQIVE010003932.1:0-15547 GCA_034698285.1 Sminthurinus bimaculatus | reverse complement strand
TATATATATATACATATATAAGCGTTTTAAAGGCGGGAAAGGATTAGGGTGATCCAGTTATACTTTTCGCTCATAACTAATCGAAAAAACTTGCGAGAGTAGTGCTTCCCACCAATTAAATCCACCCACACTTTTCACCGAAAGACTCACTGGTGAAATGGAAAAATGTTGACCATGGAAGAAAAGTTTTTTGAAATTTACAAGGAAAAATGCTTGCTTCACTTGCAAAAATAGAAATAATGATCATTTGTGAAAGTATAGTCGCACTGGGCTGGGTAGCAATAAATGCTATCGGGGCCCCATGGAATTCTCGTTTATGTATGTACATGCATTAAAAGAGGTACCCCTCGATAAAAAAAGTAATGAACATAGGTGGGGGGGGGGGCTGGGCAGTCCGACTTGGTGCCCTTTTTGATTGTTACCTTGTAACTGTGGGAAACCTTCACACGCGCAAGCTTTGGGGGGGGGGGTCTGGGTTAACATCTACCAATCTACCGTTTCTTACCAAAACTCTTCGGACTAGGCTCAGGTTACACGGTAAGTACATGGCCCTCATCTCTCCTTTCAAATTCCTGATGTGTCGACGCTGATGGCTCCATGTTTTTCCTCAAAACAAATTTGTGGCTCCGATTTGATTTGTATACTTGAGCAGTTATGTCAGTAATGTTTCGTGTCCACTGACCATTCTGAATATTTTTAAATATTATGGTTAAATGGATCACCCTGGTATAAATAAAATGCTCTTCCATGTACCAAAGAATGTGTTATGGTGGTACATATACATACATGGCTTGGTACATACACGTACGTGTATGTACTGCCAGCTATACCCTTTGTTGTATGTATACTTATGTACATATAGCAAGTTTTGTACGCACGAATGTTGTTGTATAATAAAATATATGAGGATATATTACTACTTGATACATATATAGTGAATGAATCGGCCTAAGTATTTTTACGTAAAAATACTACCACTACTCTTGTATTATCATGCATTTTTAGATATTTTTAAGTAAATCCCTAGTAAAACACAATTCTATCAATGCTAAAATGAGCAATGACAAAGTCTTCATCACACTTGGCAACTGTCATAATTTTAATTTCTAAAAAACTGCTTAAAATCCAAAGGTATTTACTGGACTAGTTTTTGACGCGATTGAAGATCTCTCTCCCGCCATATATTCTATGCATATATATTCCCAGCTGTTCGTACAACTGCTGATCGTCTGCTGAGCGTGGTAAAGAATATACAACAAAATAGTATCATCATCATCTGCAACTAGACGACAATATCATTATAAGTGAGTACTGATGTTCATGGACAAATAATATATATGTATAACTTATACACACAAATTCATACTAAAAAAACAGGAACGCGCATATAAGCATACATAGTTTGTATGTACATCCACGTATGTAAAAGCAGTACGTACCGAGTACCGAGTGTGCATAGTGCATACTATGTTATATTAAGTATGTATTCAAGCATGTAGTTCATTTTTAAATATTGTATGGGATATGGGATATTAGAAAGAATGAGATCGTCAGTCATACGACTAGAAAAAAACTAGCTATGCATAACAAAAAATATCGAGACACTTAAAAAAGGAGAGATACGATACATATAATATAATAATATATTATTATATTTATACAAAATAGTATTTAAAAGGTGGTCAAATGAAATATCTCTCCAACCCCTTCCAAACTGTCTCTCCCACGTTTATCATAATATTTTTGTTACGTTATATTAAGTAGGTATATGTAATATGTACCTATGTAGTATTTATCCACTTCCTTCATGACCAAAATTTTCAGCATGCTCTTTCACATTTCACATCAGTGCACTGAAAAATATTTTGAGGCAAAAGTACTCTTAAAGACTTAAAATGTTCCGCAAAAACCTGCAGCTTACGATTAGTTATGTTTTCCAATAAAAACTCATAAACCCCATTTTTAAACAATCCCCGAAAAGAAATGAAAGATAATCTCATGAAATTTCATGATTTTTTGTTTTAAGGGAGTCCATTGTATTCCAAAATACAGTCAGGTCAGGTGTATATATTCGGTAAGAATATACATACATAATATGTACATATATGTATATTAGGGATAGATAGAATTTCATGAACTTTGGTTTTTCATCTTAATTTTGCATGAAATTCTGTGAGATCTGACCAGTACCCACGCAAACGTCGAACCAAGACTAACGTAAGTTCTTGAATTATACCCTATCTCTAACTTTCAAAGTTGACGTGACATATAGGAAAGATAGCTCTAACACGAATGAATTACAGCAAGAATGAACATTTGGGACAAGTAATTGGCATCATTCTTTTTGTTTTATTTGCGTATAGTTATAAACATTTAATTAAATTAAATAATTGCGTTGCTCTCCGCCATCCGCCATACCGAATATCAAATAACCGATCGAGTTATTTTTGTTCTTGTGTAAGTATTTGGGAATGACGGGGCAAGTCTACAGGATTTAAGTGTGCAGTAATGCGATAAAATTATCTGACTGTCAGCAATCAAAAAAACTCATTCTGGAGTTCCGGTACCATGCCAAAAATCCGTTTCAGGCAATTTCAAGACTGACTTTTTTCGATAAAAGTAAGTCATTATTTGTACCCTACATGAGACATGCGGTTACTGAACTTTGAATCAAAAATTTCATCTAAAGCATACAAAAGCCGTAAACCGTGCTTGGGATATGCCTGGAAATTTCAGGTTCTATTAAAGTCTCTTTAAGCCATGAAGGGTCTGTTGGAACAGTGGAAGATTCCGTACACAATTTCATACATAGTTCATCGCTTAGAGTATATATAACATAGAGGGGCCAAGCGTCCTATTTGCATTTTGAAATTTCTCCGATTTTTGGACTAGACCCTAGTCCTTTGTTAGGGTATTTTTCTCGTATGCGCATATTTATTTCCCATATCAACGTGTTGGCAATGTACAATGCTATTTGCTTCTGTGACTTCTGTCTTTGTATTTTGTAAATACTTTTCACTTTTCACTTTGAAAAGAATAAAGCTTTGTGTTGATATGGGAAATAAATATGCGCATACGAGGAAAATACCTTAACAAAGGTCTAGGGTCTAGTCCAAAAATCGGAGAAATTTTAAAATGTGAATAGGACGTTTGGCCTCTCTATGTTATATATACTCTAAGGTTCATCGTGCGGAGAACATTACAAATGGTTTAAAAAGTCGACCCCGTGTTTGGGACAACAAGAGCTGACGGGCCAAGACACAAGAGAAGGAAGAAAACAAAGACAAGAACCAAAAACTTTTTTTCGTACCACTTGCAGGGTACAGATTTTAGTCACAGTGTATGTAAAAATTTCGTTACTTAATTTACCCAACTTAAAAATTAGTGTGCCGACGGAGGCATATTTTGACATTAAACTAAATGAATACGGTTCATAACAAAATTGAATGTATACTATCATATTTTAGTATTTATTATTACGAATATTAACAAAACTTTTGTTCGTAAAAATGGAACTGTAGAATGTAGAAGGCCATATATAATAATCTGAAAACAAGGGAAACTAATTGAGACAGAAAAATAGTTAGCACACGATGAAAATATATTGCCAATTTAAAAGGCGAGTTCGGATAATTGACCAAAGAAGCATCACTTGGAACGCATTTTTGGGAAGCCTATCACTATGGAAACCTCTAAAGTTTAAGTGCTGAAATTAAATAAAAAAAACAAAAAAAATGACTTAGATCACCTTAAGTATCGGTTTTAACTTTGTATCAGGTGAACTACGAAAAACTTGACTGTTTTTAGTTTTGAGATTCCTTAAAGGTTCATAAAAATATGTCTCAATGGCATCATTTTGGTCTAGGATCGAACCCGCCACCTTTGATACTAAAAGTAACAATAACAATATTAAAGTACCGTAACTCTCTAATAATGACTGTTTTTATTTCTGGACTTTGATTGAAGGGGGATTTAATCCGGAGTTTGATTATCTATGTTCGTTGTGTCTTCTTTACCATCTTGCTCGTCTTTACCATTTTCTTTAAAATCATTGTTAGTGGTCTGCGAGTAAGCCGGTAAATCATCAAAAGACGCAAAAGATCCAAAATCAAGAGAATCTGCTGTGACATCGTCCATTGAATTTAGAAGGTCTTCATTACTTCCAATATCAGACTTCTTTATGCATAGTAAATCGAACATATCTCTGGCTGTATCCTCGTCATCATCACCTTTATCTTCAGAACTGAAAACCGTAAATAAAGAAATTTCATATCATTAGTAATAGTAAAATCATTTGAAATAAACAAAGAATGCTATAAAACTACCGAAAATGTTTGAATTTGATTCAGAAATATCCAACCGAGAAGATCTGCGTGCCTAAAAACGGTTTCTGACGAAATTCAACCTCCTCTTTCTAATGGTATTTATATGGTGGTACTTGTAAGTCATGTTTCCTGACCCATGACTGTACATATAAGATAATCTTATTAAGAAGAATGAAAAATTAATAAACAAGAACTTACAAAAAATCGTCACTTGCATCAAACCGAGACTTCTGACCAGATGAGAAGGTATTGGACTGTAACATTAAAGTAGAATTAGTTTATTTGCTATAACTAAATACAGATATCTAACATAATATAGTATGCTATTTCAGTTATACTGACAGCTTGCTCCAGTAAAGACACCAGTACTCTTCTCATGCTTCAAGCTAATTTGTCTTCCTACAATTATAACAATTATGCATGATTTGAAATCATGCATAATTGTTATTGTTTATAACCGTTCATAGTCGATATCTTTACTTACATCCCAGTCGACCAACCCTGGATCGGATTCATACTGAGCAACCTGATTGGAGGAAACCACCGGATTTCCTCGATTTGGTTTAGGAACACCCCCCTTTAAAATAATCAGAAATATAGCTACACCATAATATGCATAATGCTAAGTGTGTGTATAATAATACAGTCGTATTTAATTAGATGTGTCCAATTCATACATATGCTTAAAAAAACAACGAGACTGAGTTTTAAAGGGATAATTTCGATTTTGTAACTTGTATATTTCATACCAGAAGTGTTTTTTTGTTTTTATCGTATTCGGGTAGGACAGTCCAACAAAATTTTTCCCATACAACTGTTTCTTCCGGTCTTCTCAAGCTTAAATCTTGCATCTCCCGTTCCAATGGACTTGCGGCTTCATCTTGAAGTTGTACCCATACAGCCGCAATATTAGCCACGTAAGGACGGTATCCACATCTAATATAACAAAGGTAATAGTTAGCACAACGATGCACCTAAATTTGCTCATTACTTTAAAATGCTTAGGATCCGACATCAATAACCACCCAAAGGGTTTACAATTAAAGGGTTTTTGCTTTGTCTTCGGGATCGACCTGAAATTGACAACACTAGTCAAGCTCGGTCTCTTAACACCACTTGTGGACAAATTACATGCCAACCTTTCGATTTAAAAATTTTTTATCAGTGGTACAAATCAATTTTTGCCATAGTAAGTAAATGGGGATTTTGGGGTCCATTTTTAAAATTTTTTCTCGAACCTCCGCATTAACTAATCTTAACGAGCATAAAAAGCCCATTCAAAAACTTTTTACAACTTGTAAATCGGCTCAGTGGTTTTGAAATTATGGCGTTCTGAAAATACAGGATTTTCAGTCTGATTTCAGTGACTGAATTATAGTGAACGATTTCCTTCATGCTCGAGCAGTTCTTCACAATGTCATAATTTCAAAATTACTGAACCGATTTACAAGTTGTAAAAAGTTTTTGAACGGGCTTTTTAGGCTCGTTAAGACTAGTTTATGCGGAAGTTTGAGAAAAAATTTTGAAAATCGGGCTTATATGGACCCCAAAGTCCCCATTTACTTACTATGGCAAAAATTGATTTTCACCACTGATAAAAATTTTTGTCCATGTAATTTGTCCACAAGTGGTGTTAAGAGACCGAGCTTGACTAGTGTTGTCAATTTCAGGTCGATCCCGAGGACAAAGCAAAAACCCTTTGCTTGTTAGAGTCTCGTCAACGAGCACATACATTTTACAAATTGAAGCATTTGCGGCTACAACTGATAACATTGTATTTGTCAACAGTTCATTATTTTATTTTATTTGCAAGTTTTATTTTACTGCAATTGATTCGAAATGAGTCGGTAACGAGAAATTAACTTACTTTATTTTAGTTTTTTCAAATAACAATGGAGCTTCTTTCACAAATAATGTATACCGCACTAACTGTTAAAACAAAAAAAAACAAATAAATAATGTAATCTCATTCTCTTTTAAAGTTTGGGTGCTACTCTGATTACATTCATATGCTAAGAAGGAAAATAATATTTCATGACGTAAGTAAATCAGCATTGCATTATTTACGTTCCATCGTGAAATATTTTTATTTCCTTGATGAGTACATAAGGTATTACTGGTAAAGAATGAGTCGACTTTTGGAACAGAAAAGTCTGCTTTGGATAGGGGACTGCGACAACTGGACTTTTGTTAGACCAGAGCCTTCATGGGTCACTGTTATCAACAGAACTGTCTTCTCCTGGAAGGAAAAACAGTACTATCTCTCTGTAACAGCTGTAGGGAGGAGAAGGAGGAAAAATGCATTTTGAGGGCGAGTTCCCAATGTTTTAGAAAGAATTAAAAATTTATGAAAACGTACTCTAGCTGCTGCTTTAGGTCCCCTAGAATTGAGTAAATGAATTGCCGCAGTAGCAACATATCGATGGAGAAAGTTATTCCAAGGATGAGACCAGAACAATTCCTGAAGAAAATAACAAAATATAGTCAGTTATCCTCTTTAAAAGCATGGATTAAAACACGTTCATGTAAAACACTAATACTTCATTATGTATGTAGTTTTTATAGATTTCGTGTGCACACAAGCAAGTATATCCTATTCTGTACATATGCATATAAATACAAATGAAATTACATTACTGAAGAACTAAGATGAGTTTTACATGGACATTTTATATTTACGCGCAAATCAACAGCATAATTAATATGTAATAGTGCTGATTAGCATAAATAATTATTGTTAATTATTATATGATGGCAAGAGAAGAGACGCTGTACGTTGCTGGGGCACTTTTACAGCGGCTCTTCATTTGCTTTGGTCTATATTATGAAAAGTTTATTAACGATTGATTTACCATCAAAGTTGAAACGATGGGTAAAGAAGCAATGTGTTCCGAAATTATATTGTCACTGAAAACAAAAATAATGAAAATTCAATATTTAATAACAGCAATTCCGATGCATTTGAATGGTCACGCCAGGACAACAGTATAAAAATTCGCCAAAAGAAACGTGATTGCAATTGACTGGAAATTCGATGGGGTTCAACTCGACCACAAAAATAACTTTTGATGTCTCGAAACTCAAAACCTTTCAAAATGCAATACTATGTATCGGGTGACCCATGATCGAGGGCCCATATGTATATGATAGCATCATATTATTGAATATTTTTGGGGCTATTAAGACAATATGACATACGGTCTTAATAACCCCCAAATAATTGTGATGGTACAAAATGACTCAGCCATTATGACGTAAACATTTAATATTGTGTATTATATTTACTATTTACCCAGCGGATAAAATCTGAGCAATGAAGTTAGCAATAGCTAGTCGTACAAGTCCAACAGGATCCCCTACTTCTCCATGTGTTAATTTTAATGGCGCAGAAGTTGAGGTTTTTAATAAGACATCGAGTTGAGTGAGCATAGAACTAAGGACACATCTTTGCTGTTCATCAAATTTTACATCTGTATTCGTTTCAGCAAAGGAGTTTCTCCTTCTAAAATAATCGTAAATTTAAAAGCCATTATCTTTTTGAAAAGCATCGTAAGTACGTATGTACAGTTTAAAAGGTATTTTCAATGTATTTGTCATAAGCATAAGTATTTTATGTTCACTTTCTAATTTCTATTGTTTACGATAGCAAGCAACATGCTTACGTTCTCTGTTTTGGTGGCTTCTTTGTGATTCCTAATAAGGCTAAAGTTAGCTCTAAGCCATTCTTTACGGAACTTCCACAAACCTCGGGAGTGTCTTTGAATACAGTATCTACAAGAACTCTCAAAGTTTGGGGACTATGGAATCGAATAAACAAAAATGTTATTAAAATATATATAAATACCTATATATATATATATATACCTATTAATGTACACGTTTGAAAGTTTTAACGCTCTAACCTCTTTAAGGTTACCAAAAATGGATCCGCTTCATTTGATCGATCTTGTGTCCCGGAAGACATGTCGTCTCTGAAGGCGAACAATAAATCCCCGACCAATTTGTTAACACTCGCATGTGTTTCTGGAGACTCCTGTCCTCCCATTTTCTCCATTAACTTCAAAAGACAAACAAACGCACAAACATGATGAGAAAGTTATATGAAGCAAAAGAAATGACTTAAGTCTATGGGCGTTTAAAACTATCGTCGTATAGCATTAATTAATCATTATAATAAAGTGATTTAAGGATTAGGCTACTAAATTATGAATTACCCGAGTCACAAAACATTCCCTCTCCATCCACTAAAGCAAAAAGAAACACCACATTCATAAACTTTATCACCATAACAATGGCATCAAAAAATTGAAATTGCCAATCAATATGAGCTCTATCCCTTTTAGGTGCTTGTTCTTTATGATACGTGTGTTTAAAAGGTAAGATATCTTACTTCAAATAAGTTATTCCTCATGTCCTGTCCTTCAACATTCATAATAACTTTGTATAGTAAATCACAGACAGCGTTCGTGCCGAGGTGGCGTAAGATCCACAAGAGGACATCAGGTTCTGAGGTTAAGTATCCCATAATTTGAATTATATTCAACTGATAAGAATACCAATTCTATAGGGGAAAGTAAAAAAAGTCGTACATTATGTATATTCCTCGACGATTTTTGAGGTGTGGAACATCTCGAAACTCTCAAAAAACATTTTGTTGAAAATAAAATACTTCACTATATACCTGGTCCAAATTTCTAGTAACCATTTCTCCTAAAGTACGACAAACATAGCTCGCTAAAACTGGATTGAGCGCCGGACCAGAATCCCGGAAGAAATGGAAAAGCTGTAAAACATGAAATTATTACACGTGAAAAATCAATCTTTCATAGTATTTATAGTATTTGCGGGAAAAGGTTTGTAAACTAGCCATACGGTCAGCCTTTTTTTCATATTACATTCCATCCATGTGCTCGATCAAAGGACTTTGTCCTTTCAAATATTGAATTATATTTTAATGAATTTTAGCTTGTAAATGAAAAAAAGGGGGTGCCCGATGAATTTAAATTTACTCCAAGTTTAAAAATAGCTACATATGACATAATATCTACATACATAAATGAATGCAATTCAATTTCAGTGTCAAAACCCAACATTATCCTAAAATGATTGCATACCTTGTCCATAAACGATTTTTCGGCACAAACTAGAGGTTAAAAAAAACCCGAAATAAAACGCAAATTGATACCTGGTATTTTTAATTATGTACACATTACGCATTGTGCACTAAAAACTAAATCCGAAACACTTCATTTTCAGTTTTAGGAACTTACTTTTTTCAGCAAAACTGATATCGGAGGTCAGCACTTCACAAGCAATACTCGGGCATTTGTATTGTATCTACAAATGGTTTGCACAAAACAATTTAAAACTCGATGACGTTTCGAAATTTAGACGCACATTTTTTCTTAATTAAATGTTTCAATTCTTTCAATAAGAAACCTACAGTAAATAAACAATATTACAACTCTTGTACACATCTAAAACAGCGTTAAATAGTATAAATATATGCATATTGTATAATATACAATATGCATATATTTATACTATTTAACGCTGTTTTAGATAAAGTATATTATACTTTATGCATGTATAATCATTATACAGTTCACAGTACATTTTACTATAATGTACTGTGAACTGTGAACAAAAAATAGGACTTACAGCCATTTCGACATCTGCAGATGGTTCTCGAGTAATGAGATCTAGCATTTGAAGCATAATATTAGGTCGTTGTAGGCTGCAATTAATTTTGAAAAGATTTTAGATCTTTAAATCATTTTACCCAAAAGTTATTTCTAAATAAAATATCTTTTGAATTATTTTACAAACGAAATGATTACGATATTAGCTGAATCTTACTACTCTAGTAGCCTTTTATTAGTTGCCCGACATTCTTGTATCACTTCATCTTGATCAAGGATAGTTTCTAAAGTTACATTCTATTATTGCCAAACAAGAAATCTTTATTAAAGAAAATATTTGCGAATTATTTTCATTTTGGCCTGACACATGTTGTGTGATATGATATAAGTTATAGTTCAAAAAATTACTTTCCAACCATACATAGCATACGAATCAGATATTAGATTATCACAAAATTGTTTTTATTGATTTCCATGACATGTAACTTAATTACCATTTAAGTAGTCAATTCTAAATCATTAATCATTCTATTCAAATATAATTATTATATGGGAGTTGTAAATGTTATTAAATACTTACTGGATCGTCCAAGACCGCTTCAATTGTCGAATTAGTAGAAACCATATTCCAAAACATTGTGCCGTATATATATATGTATAGTATAGTGGGACTGAATCTGAATCAATCACTGGTAATTAACTATTCCATGGAAGCAAAAATAAAAACGAAACAATTAACGTACTTAGATAATATAAAAATGAATAACTATCCTAAACCCTAGCATTAATAATAGCTGTGTAAGTAAGTACATGTATAATGTATACATATAATAAAATTTGAAGCCCATACTTACATATTTATATTATTTATAATATTTTTGTTCAAGACTTCAAGACACTTTGAGTTTTGGAAATCCGGAAAGCAGAACACAATAAATAATGCTAAATGCTAAAATTCCGATGCTCGAAATCTGAATGAACAACTATCAAAACGGTTTACTAAGATGTACACTAACAATATGTAATTTTATAATTAATAACTTTATTTAAATCTTAAATCAGCTTTTGATGCTGGAATTATATTTTGAAGTTACTTGAAGTTACTTAAGTAATAACAACTGTCGATGCCTTCACATCTCGTCAAAAAAAGGCAAAGAGTGATGTATGCAGTATGCACTATGTGTGTACTATGTACATATGCACAAAAGAGTCAAGAGATGAAGTATAAAAAGAAGTATGCCGATCAACCAACTTTGTGTGGGCATATGGATGTAAGTTTCAGATTTAAGTCAGATGGTATGTATATACATGTATCTACATATTTACATACATTGTCATGTACAAAAGATCTCCTTGTTTATCCTAAAAAGACATCTCTCTCTCCAGTCCGGACTAACTAAAATACCCTAATCGTCACGCCAATCTATCGTCATCCTTCCTCAGCTCATTGTTGTTGTCCTACAAGAATAAAAATACGGGACATTTATACTTTATTTTATTAGCCAATCAAATTTTATATTTTTTTTTTTCCTATTATGCATATTTTATGTAATATTCTTGAAAATATCGCTTTCAATTCTGTATATTTTTTGGAAGGTAGACCAGATAAATAGTATATTTTGGGTTATTTGTCTGTTGTGGGTAGTAGGTATATATGTACATACATACTTAATACCCCATACTGCTTATTTTACTAGGTACTACGTGCGTAGTACGTACGTAGCAGTAGCAAAGCAACCAGAGGGGATTATAATGTAATATGTATGTTATATCTATATCATACGTAAAAAGCCGACTTTATATTCTTATTATTTACTTTTTAGCTGCTGTAAAGTGTAAAGGGCATTCAAAAATATTCCATGGTTTCGTTTTTACAGGCGTTCAAAATCTATAGTCTAAGTTTCTGTATAGGCATCAGGCGTTATTGCATAGTAAGAGTGAGTTAGGCAGCAATAGACACTTATTGGCAAGTGGCAAATAAACTTCAAATTTAGCCAAAATGTTTGCCACTTTATAGTTTACTCCAGGTTTTATCGGTAAATATGTTTACCCATAAAATCTGTACATACTTAAGTACCTACAACAAGCTGACAAAGAACCGAACTAGAAGCCAGAAGACAAGCTGAATTCAACCGTAGAGTAGTAGTACAACTTCTCCATTTATCTCACATCTCACACTGAAATCTCCGAACTACCGAGATAACATGATACAGACATGACACATGACATGTGTACGAACTACAAACATTACAGATGTAAATGTACATACATACATATGTACATATATGTGCCTTCGTTAGTAATGGAAAACATTAAGTTACTATGAAAATGAAATATGTTCGCACATTAGTGAAAATTGCTTTTCATCCTTCAGGTACATATGTATTATGTATGTGCGTGCATAGTGACTATTAACGATAAATATACATAATATACAATTTACACGATTTATGCATGCATAATATGGGTGTTTTTACACACACTACTGGTCAGGTGTACGTGAGTAATTTAAAAGTCATCAAAGAAAGTCAATTTTTAAACTATAGACAAGTAATGCATGAACCAGTGTCTTGAATACTAGAATGAAGCAGAATGTAGACGAGTTCCAGCTGGATAGCATAAAATTTAAAAAAAAAAGAGATTATTTACAATACCGATAAAATAGCTGCAAAATGACTTGGCAGGCCGAATGGATTCACACATCTGGCTGGGTATGAAAACATTATTCAAAGAAAGAATTATGTCAAAATGCACGGGTACGAAGATTTTTTGAAAATTATACCCGGTTTTTGGTGGGATCGAACGGTCACAAGTTCAAAAGTTCAAGTTCTGTAATGACAAATTCACTGTCAAGGAAAGACATGACAGCATTAAGTTGTGGATCTGCGTTCTGCAAAAACTATAACAAGAGAGGCCAACAATTATAGCAATTACCCATACTCCATCCATACGTACTACGTAAATACCTTCATGCACCATGCACACTCATCCTTTGCCTTCAAAAGAGCGTGCGTAGTAAACAAGGTAATGCTTTTCATACTCAATCTGTGTATTATCTCTTTGCTTTATAGAGATAATCATACAGAGTATGATTAATCTTGAGTATAGCATACATAGATCAAAAGTAGCCTAAAAGACTGCCTGATTACACCATAGTGGTGTGGGTACAATATTACATATACTATAAATGTGCTGGACAATTTGAAAAAGCATTCATTCACTAATATTGGCAATGAGCGAACACAACCACGGGTGTCCTGTACTCAAGCATATTTTGAGCATGAAGGTGTTACTGTTAACGTTCCTTGTATCTGCTTTCACAACTGATTTCGCACTAGCTTTAACAACGCCAGGTAAGTGCTACGGAAACTCCGCATGTTAGTTTGTTATTTAAACCACTGTTGTATTTCCTACAAGACAACTTAAAAACCTTTATTAATACACACAAGTACTGATATTGTTTTAAAACAGCAAAAACCTGCAGAAAAATCTCATTTCTCAGTGCTTTCACGATCTGTTAACTCGGGGAAAGCATTGAGAAAAGGACAACGTACACATTTTTTTAACATGAGAGAATGTGGGTAAAAATTGAGTATAGAATGTACATGATATCGTTTGTATGCACAACTTAGTTATTCAACCTGTGAAAGCATCATCATTGGGGACTGCAGGAGGGGAAAGCAGTAGAAAGGAGACTTCAGGACTGGCTCTGCTAACCTTAATTCAACAACAGAGGGACTTATTTTTCAGAGGAGCTTCCCGTATGGCTGATATAACGTCCCTTCCTTCCCAACACCGCCGCAAACGAGACGAGGTAATACGTATATATCATGCATCCAGTTTCCATTACACCAACTACTGCAACATAAATACTTGACCAGGGCATGTAGTCACTGCGAACAATGCGAAGAATAACCAGTCGGGGTTATTGTTACTGTAGATGCATTTAGCTTTTTAGAGAGTATCGGAAACAAAGCTAAATTGTACTGAATTGACGTCAACCTTGCCTCAAAACGTTCATTTCAAGCAGTGAAAACCCGTTCAGGTCAGGTCGAAAACAGTTTCAATTTCGGTGAAGTTGAGGTTTTTCCAGCCTATCGAAAGACATGAGCTTACTACACTGCATTTCAAATGTGGCAGCGCGATTAATTTGCAACATAACACTTGATCACTTGACCGGGCATCGTGCATCGTTCACCGTGAAAGTCGTGTGCATTATATTTTTTGCATCAAGCTCACAATTTTCTTAATGGCATGATTTAAGCTGCTATATTTATTTTCTATTTGTAATTCTAGGTTTCCGACTACGAAGGTTGGGAAAACTGATAGCTGCAAATGCAAGTTTCCGTCGAATCCCAATCCGGCATCCTAAAATCAATGAGCAGTACAAACTGTTATGCGAAACTGGCTTGACTGCTTGAATATCAGATATATAATAATAATTTTTTTTACTTCAATGTAAATAAAAACAATAGAGCAGACTTTTGGCAGCGTTTTAAAAAATTCAGCACTACAATTTTCCTGGCATATGAAAAGAAAAGGCCAACGTCGTGTATTTTGTGTATTTACAAATTTTGCAACTATCAGTACTTACTACTTGCAGTCACACGAAGCATGAAGCATCTTTATGTCGTATGAAATCAGCAATCAGGCTCCTTTTTTGAATGTAATGCATCATTGAACTATTAGTAGGCGGATATTCCCATGGGCCCTGACCCCCAGTGACCCTGTTTCCCTGACCCAGGGGGTCACCATAGTAGTTCAGTTTGTGGATCTCATAAAGAGAAAGCAAGCAAAAAAAATTCCATCGAAATTAGCTAACTTGTTTGGCTGTAATAGCCAAAACCAAAAATTCGGGGTTTTCTAAATCCCGGGCAAAGTTGAAGGAATTTTGAAAATCCAAGTACGGCATCGTGTTCCCCATAGTTGATTACGAATTCCTTATTAAATTTTCATTTCCCTAAAATAGCATTTTTTTACTGTCTAAAAACCGTTTTATGCAAATTTGTTCAGTGGCCCAAGTGTATGTTACAAAAAAGAATTTATGCCGAAAGTGGCCCTGAGCACTCGAAAGGTTGGCTGCGCTAGAGGAACATACACGTAACACGTACGTATAATTATAGAAATTGACAACCCGTGCAAGTGTTTCGCCGTTCGGCGTAACTTGCGGAATCAAAAACTAATTCTTGGCGAAGAATAAGAACTATGAAAAAGTAATTAGCTTTTCCTTAATAACTATCATTAACTAATTAGCTCTTGGGTAAATAGCTTTAAACAAATCCTGTATTGATTGTATGATGCATATGAAGCTCGACGTAGAAAAAGAACGTCCCATTATTTTATTACCGTAGTAACACAATGTTAACCAAATGCGTTAATATCATCAATAAAATAAACATGGGTACATGAGTACCAAACAAGGGAGCGAGCAGAAAAAATAAGAAGGAGAAGTAGTGTTTTATAAAAGAAATCCATCCGTCTGCCTGAATATTCAGATACAAAAAAAATCTACCTGCAACACAACATCAAACATAAGAAAAGTTTTGAAAATGTCCAAAAAGTTTTTTCCCAGACGGGGAT
>JAQIVE010003931.1:0-15553 GCA_034698285.1 Sminthurinus bimaculatus | reverse complement strand
AGAAAATAAAATAGCAGTTCACACACAGCCTGAACAATATACAATAATACATTATATTATTATTTGTGACCTAGGATAAGGAAACCTAGAACAAGGAAATTCTATGGTAATTAAAGTATTATATAACTACTCATAAGAAATAAGAACCGTATGCAAGAGAAAGATAGATTTGAATAATATATATGTGGATATGACTCAGTAATTAAAAATTAATTATTTTTTTACAAAGTACAAAGGTACACCGTAGGTACTACTACTTACTACTACTACTACTTGCTTATATAAATACTCATACACATAACTTGGTATGTATAATTAAGTTCATGATAAAAATGCTACATGAATGTACCTTTTCTTTGTGTCCTGATCCCTGTTCGTCTCCTTTTGTCAATCAATAGATTATGTTGTAGAATGGAACGAGGATGTATTCGTACATTAGTACAGTTTGTAGACGGCCGACAGTTGACCGTTGATTACTCCAAAGCTCTAAAGAGAGGCAAAGAAGAGTACAGGATGAACAGCTTATTAAGTAGGTACATAATAAATGCCAAATCGAGAGAGAAATAATATTACATATTATTACACTACTACGAGTCGTGAGTCAAAAGTTATCAATATTTTTTTATGTATTTATAATTTAGGGAATATTAATTCACAAAGCATAACAGTAAAAAGAGACTTGATTTTTGATCATACTGCAGTTTGTAGATGCATAAATACAAACTGTAGATAAACAGTAAATAGTAAATGGATACCTAAAAAAATTATAGATAAACAAAAATAATTTTAGTTTGTGTATATTTACTTACCGAGTATGAACTATGACGCAAGATGCAAATAAATGCTCATAAGCGTACAAACTGTTATCGAGATACGATAGATAAATGCTCCAATTAATTAGCCCGACGTTTTGTCTTTCTATTTTTCGATTTCGATAAAATTCTGCACTCTGAATTTACTTGTTACTCAAGACTCAATACTCAATACTCAACTACTCAACAATACTTACCCAAGACCCAAAACGTAAAAATTCACGTGTCAAACGAATTTTTCCTTGTTTTGATTTTTCCGTGGCAAATCAAGGACTTCAATAAGCATGCTGAAAGTGCTGGTTTACGCAGAGAAAACAGGCTAAAATGGATACATAGCGTCAAGTGTTGTAGTAACCATAAAAAAGGCGAGGATGAAAATGAGAATGGTAAAAAAGAGCTATTTAAATAAATGTGAATTATAATGGGCAGTCAACTGCAATTATTCACTCGTAGAAAGGATATTTAGGTGTTATGTTTCCTTATATACCACTCAGACTTCAGAGTGCATGCAGTCTGATTTTGATTTCGCTGCAGCGAAGGAAGAATCAAAATCACGGTAGTTGTCGACTTGCTGCTTTTTAAATAACAGGGTGATCCACAAGGTTGATACCAATTTTGAACAAAATTGTGTCAAAATTGTGTTATCAGATTGGAAGGTGAGATTTTTTCCAAGTGGTGTGCAAGCAAAATTCAATTAAATTTACGTAAGTAAGTGAGTTTTACGTAAAATCCCAGCTTGTCAAAATGTTCAATTAATTTCAGCGCTTCCTCATTTGCACGACATCAATATAAAAGTTAGTAATCTTTTTAAAACTTTATGTAAATCTCGTACTCATAAACCAAGTTTTTACAACAAATTACAATTTTTTGGCCGAAATTATGAAACCTGAGTTTAAGTATTCCCCGGGAAAATGGACAAAATCCCCATGACAATTTGTGTAAATGTGCTTCGAAAGGCGTCACTCATTGTGAGATAAACAAAAAAGTTGGAGACGGCACTCCAGGTCTCCAAAAAGTATAGGAAAGAAGATGTGTCCACCACACACTCGTAGTTGAACGAGGTCGGCATGATGGGATACAAAACGCTGATTATTCCGTCCGGAATCTCCGTGATCCAAAAGACGATTAAAATGACCAGCAGCATCGTCGTTGTTTTGTCAAATTCCGCCGCAGTTTCTAACAATGTTGGTTTCTTGCTCGGTCTTTTCCCGTCATGTTTACCCGAGACCCTTTCTCCAGCTTTTGGTTCTTCTTCTACTGAAGACGACTCAATAGTGACCATGGACGTTGCCCACGACGATTCTGGTACCATGCTCGTATTTTTGACTTGACGAGTCTCGCTTTGAGCCCTTGTTAAGCTTTTGCGATTTACTTTAGCCCTCAGCAGGGAATGGATCAAGGCGACGATGAAAAGCGCGAGGACCAGACAGGGAATGAATTTTACCATCAATCTGAAATTTTTAAAAACAAATTTCAAAATTTGACATTGCTTCTTCAATTCGACATTTTAAAAAGTACCCTCAAAACCTCAAAGCTTCATTTTTGTCTTCAATTTGAAATTTCGAACAAAGTCTTAAACTTCAATTTAGAATTTGGAAAAATCTTATAGAATCTTATATGAGACTTGACACTTGACAAGACAATTTTTTCTGATTGTCATGATATTTCAACAAAAACTGGTCAAAAATGTTAAGATTTTTTTCCGAATTCGTGTCAAAATGTCATGAGATTTTTTGGCGCGATATTTTCATAAGGAAGCTCCAGAAATTCAATATTTTTCTTTGGTTTAAAATTTTGAAAAAAACTCCCGAAATTCAAATTTTTTTTCTTAAATTTTGCGTTTTTATTTTACCAAAATCACGTAGGTTGCAAAAACACTTACGCATACGTCCAATGCATCATTTTTTTGGACCGGTCCGACTGGTACGGTCGATATTGCAGTTCATTGTTGACTGTATAGTTGCCATACGGGAGAATTTCAAGTTCAGAGTACATCAAAGTGTCGAGAAATAAACTCCAAAAAATAATGGCTAGCACACAATACCTCGCTCGCTTTACAGTGCACCACCGTCTGCTCCTCAGTGGCCAGTGGATGGCGAGAAACCGCCAAACCGCCACCAGTAGTGTCAGATAAATGGAACATGTGTGAAAAAACTGGAGAAAAGCATAAAAAACGAATTAAAATCGCACAAACAAGCCGCCATTAATTAATTTTAATTGTCTCAAAATTTTCACAAAAAAATAATTCTTACATAATAAAAAACTAGTTGAACAACCCATCGAACAATAAAGTCATAAGACCCGTAGAATTTGTCCAGGGTGGGAGACCACAGGCCGTAATATCCGAGTTGAGTGATCAGGGCCAGGAGGTCAGCAGTGGCCAGGGCGGCGAGCAGAATGTTCAAGGCACTCCGCATTTTCGGCCGGGTGAACACCACAATGTTGAGCACATTTGTAACGATTCCCAAGGAACAGAAGAAGAGGAGGCAGTAAAAGTGGGCAAAATTGTTGTAATTGTACAAAAACCGTTGCCAGGATTTTCCGCAGTATTCTCCCGTGCCAAACGGCTGGAATCCCATGGCTAATAGATTAACTTACGAAGTGCACAATCTTTGGCTTGTTTTTGTTTAGGCTTAGCATAAACAAAAGTAAAAGGTCAGTGTTGAGTTGGGCAGGATTTGAATCCCACTGTTTTTTGCGTATTTTCATGTTGGACGTTGATTGACGTCTGAATTGTCTGGGAGTAAATTCATACACACAATAGATTTTTGCAGGTTGTAAACAAGACGTCATGAAGGAATTTAAATCTAAGTAATCATACATCATATCGACTGCTGCTGGCTGAAGCAGACACCACTAATTTGTAGATCCATGAATATGTAAATTGGAGCAAGAGTAAGTAATATATGCTAACAAGAAAGTGAAATTAAGGTGTATTAGTCGAGCAGGTTTTTGTGCGTCTTGCCAAGGCCAACACGAATAAAAAAAAATAAAAAAATAATACAATACAAAGAAGCAGACTGAAGAAAATTAGGCAACACGTAGACAAAACCTCTCGTAATATGACTGTCAAATTTTTTTTCGGAAATGATTTATATATCAACTGACTAATTTTCAGGTTAAAGTTTCAAAAAAACGAGACTTTTTTTACAATTAAAATTAATGCACATTTAATTTAGTATTTTAATTAAGCGTGTAAGTGTAAATTTACATGTATCAACGCTGACGGAAAAATTGACGAGAAAAAGCCGGGAAAAAAATCGGAGCTTTGTGTTTTTTTTACTTTGCATTTTTGAAAAACTTTGACCCGACTTTGGTCAAAATTCCCCGAAAAAGTTGTCCAAACGTTCGTCGAAAAGCGTCGCTCATGGTAAGATAAACAAAGAAAGTGGAGACGGCACTCCAGGTTTCCAGAAAAAATAGGAAAATGGATCCGGGCACTAGACACTCATTGTTGAACTCGGTGGGCATGATAGAGTACAAAATTCCAACAATACCGTCGGGTATTTCGGTGAACCAAAAAACGGATAGGATGACGAGGAGCATCGTTGTTGTTTTGTCCAATTCTGCGGCAGTCTCCAGGAAAGTCGGCTTGTTGCTGCTGCTTTTCTTCTGGAGATTTCCACCAGCTTTTGGTTCTTCAAGGGGCACTTCGGACACTGCCATCGAGTCGTCAATGGTCGGCGTCGAAGTTGCACACGACGATTCAACATTCATATTGATATTGATAATCGTGACTTGCTTTTTCTCACTTTGAGCGCGTTTTAGCCCCTTGCGATTTACTTTGGCCTTTAGCAGGGAATGGATTAAGGCCTTGATGAAAAATGCGAGAATCAGGCAGGGAATAAATTTCACCAGCAGTCTAAAATTTACAACCAATATACAACCCTTTTGCAATTAAAAATTGAAATATTAATTTATCATTGTTATCTAAATTACTTGTTATATTTACTTGTTGCACTAAGATAAAACTGCATTTTTCTTACGAATAGGTCCAGAACATCAATTTTACGAAAAAATCTGCCTGTCCAGCATAATATTCGGTTGTATAGGTACTGTTATCCGACAAACTAGTGAACGGTCGGATTCGATATCCAGAGTACATGAGAATTTCCAGGAAGAGACTCCAGAGAATGATGCCAGCGACACAATATTTCGCCCGCTTGATGGTGCACCACTGTCTACTTTTCAGCGGGAAGTGGATGGCTAAAAACCGCCAAACGGCCACCAGTAGTGTTAGGTAAATGGACCAAGTGTGAAAAAACTGGAGAAAAATCGATTCCAAGTTAACCTTTGGAAAATATCTGACAATTTAAAGCGATTGAATTTCTCTATAAAACAATGACAACTTACATAGTAAAAAACTTGCTGAACTAGCCATTTAACGATGAAGTCATAGGGGCCATAGTAAAAGGCCCAAAAGGGGTACCACAGGGTAAAATTACCCAGTTGAGTGACCAAGGTCAGGAGGTCAGCTGTGGCCAGGGCGGTGAGTAAAAAATTCAGGGGCCCACGCATTTTGGGCCGGGTAAACACAACAATGTTGAGCAAGTTTGTGAAGATTCCCAGTATACAGAAGAAAAAAAGGCAGTAAAAGTGAGCTGAATCATTGTAACTGTGAAAAAAACTTTCCCAGGCCGGTCCGCAATATTCCCCACGGCTTAATATATGAAATTCTTTCATGGTACCTACAGTGTACAACCGAGTCAACTCGCAATTTTATTGACTGTATACTGTATACCTAAGTGTGACGACTGTTTATGAGCCAAAAATAAAATTCGAGTCCAAGTTTTGTTTGCCTATGTATTTACGTATGTATATTGAGCTAACATTATCTGTGCAAAAATATACATGACAATTTTCAACGTATTTTGAACACGTCGTTAACAAGGCTCCATAATTAATGTTGAATGTTCACACATTTACTGTGAACACAGCTAAACATACTTTTTAATTTGTGCATGAATATGTTAATGTGCATGTTAAAATGCTGAAGCTTAATTTAAGATAATTTTTAAGATACCCCTTAGAAAAAAATTTTGTATAAAAAATCTCATTGAATTTTGACACAATTTTGTCAAAATTGTGAAAATATTGCCGAAATTGTAAAAATATTGTCAAAATTGTGAAAATATTGTCAACTTTGATTAAATTTTGCTACGATTTTGATGAAATATCAAGAAAAACTCATCAAAAATTTTCAATCTTCTCTTAGGAAAAACATCTAACATGAAATTTTGACACAATTTTGGTCAAAGTTCTGGTGAAATCTCATGAAATTTTTATGAGACTTGATTTTTTTCTAAGGGTTGGCATTTTATTTAACATCATGTACGTACTGGCCATGCATAATAAATTGTATTTTGTATGCACGGAAAAATTGTAATTTAATGCTAATGTAATTTTCCCCCAGTTTTCGCTAATTTGCAGTTTTGGTGCACTTTGATGTGACGGTTGTCAAGATTTTCTGGAGAAGTTGCGTAAATGTATTTCGAAAGGCATCACTCATGGTAAGATAGACAAAAAAGGTGGAGACGGCACTCCAGGTCTCCAGAAAAAGGAGGAACGACGTCGTGGGCACGAGACACTCATTTATGAATGAGGACGGCATGAAGGAATACACGATACCTGGAAATCGCAAAATTTTATTTAAAACACAGTAATGATATTTGCGTAAGAACAAAAAGGTTTTAAATAACAATTAAAAAAATTTATTGGTCATTTTAAAAATATTGAACAAACCTATTACGCCGTCTGGAATCTCCGTGACCCAAAAAATAAGTAAAATGACCAGCAACATTGTCGTCGTTTTGTCAAATTCCGCGGCAGTTTCCAAAAAGGTAGGTTTGTCGCTTTCTCTTTGTCTTCGGTTTTTTCCCGGGACTTTTGGTTCCTCCGCGTCTACATCCACTGCCGTCGAGTTGATGGTTGTGGTGGAAGTTGTACATGAAGATTCAACATTTGTATTCGTATTTTTCTCACTTTGATCTCGTGTTAGTCCCTTGCGGTTTACTTTGGCTTTCAGCAAAGAATGAATCAAAGCCACGATAAAAAACGCGAGAATCAAACAGAGAATAAATTTCACCAGCAGTCTAAAAATCAGAAGAGAAAACTCAATTTTTCTTCAAAAGCAATTCAAAATTAACATTTTGATTAAAATTATGAGACCTTTAAAATTGATGTCTTACGAATAAGTCCAAAACATTAAATGTCTGGACAGGTCAGACTGTTTAAATTCATATTGCAAAACATTTTCAACTGTTAGATTGCCCCGAGGCTCGATCCTTATTCCAGAATACATGACCGTGTCCAAAAAGATGCTCCAAAGAATAATGGCGGCCACACAATATTTCGCCCGCTTTACAGTGCACCACTGTCTACTTTTCAGCGGGAAACGGATGGCGAGAAACCGCCAAATTGCCACCAGCAGCGTAAGGTAAATTGACCATGTATGAAAAAACTGGAGAAAAACAAACTAAACTTTATAATCAAGAAAAATACAGTCTCAGTTTAATTTTCATAATTTACAAAAACAGTCAACTGACATAGTAAAAAAAAATTTTCTTCAAAATTTTCTACGCAACAATACAGATGATGAACGTCCTGTAGTCAACAAGACTTCATAATCACGGCTCATAACAATTACTGCGAACACAAGAAAACAACCTAACTAATTCATAATTTGTATATGAATAATGAATATGCATGTAAATGTCTGTATTAACAAGGTGTGAATGTTAAATATGAGAAAAGCCGGTTGCTGCAATGCCAAGGTCAACAAGAATAATGACAGTAGGACGAAAAGAGTTGAAGCTGAGGCTTGCACTGCAAAATTTGTGTACAAAGCATAAATACACAGTTTTTTTTACTAAAAAACTTTTGTATTGATACCTGCATATTTATTTAGTTCATTGATTTCTGCACCGAAATTTGACAAGCAACTTTTAACAAATTCTGTGGAAAACTCGAATAAAAACTATTGACAATTTTGCTCTTTTTAGCTACTGTTTCCTTCAAGTTGTTTAAAGAACTTGGAAATCCTCAGAAAAAAATCTCACCGAATTTCATGAGATTTTTTGACAAGATTGTTTTCTAAGTTTTCTAAGACTAACTTGATTTATTTCAAAAATCTTGTATTATTCTTTAACAATTTTATTACTCAAAAACTAATACATCATAACTATGTATGATACATCAAACTAACATATTATCGAAACTATAAGAAACATGCCTATTATTTTTTACACCACTGTGCATTAATGTCAAAAAGTCCAATGCCTGAAAATTTTATAATTAAGTACTATCACTATTCTATTAATTAATAAGAGAGTCAATACATTTGTTTTAACAAACAACACAAATCATGCAAAAGTCTAAGTAATTTTGTATAAAATAAAAAATATGGTGCAAAATCCCGACTTTCCTTCAATCATTATCCACATTCCATATCGTCATCGTTATCGTCAATGTTACTCTCGCTCATTTCTTCATCAGACTCGTAAAACCACCATTTCTCATCGTTAAACAGAACGGTAACGTTCGGAAGCTTAGAAACTTCTTCTAAAGGGTTCCTATTACCTGCAAACATAATAAAATAGTTTTACCTTTTATTTTATTTTGTTTTATGCTTTAATTTTTATTTTATTGAAGAGAAATCAAAGCCATAATACGTATACAATTGTAGTTATTGTCCCATAAAAATTACCTTCGAACCCAGCACAAGAATGTCCAACTTTGATTAAAACTTGGAGGTCCTTTGGCATAACTTCAAATGCGTACTTCCCAGAAGTGGCTAGGAACTTTTTCGGTGAATTGGTTCGATCATAGTGATATCGAATCGTAAGATGCTCCAAATCTACACAGAAACCGACAAGAATGATTTATTTCAAACAATTACCTGAATTTTCATTTCAAAGTTATTAGTACCACCACTTAAATAAAACATACAATTTACCCTTAGAAAAAAATCTTGTGAAAAAAGTCCCATAAAATTTTGACAAAAACTTTATCAATTTTGACCAATTTTTAATGATATTTTGATGAAATATCATTAAAATCTCTTCAACAATTGTCAACCTTGTCAAATCTCAGCATAATTTCAAAATTCGGAACATTACCTTTAAGATTCAAAATGGATGGATTGACTCTCAACTGCTCCATTTCCTCCAATGTATAAGGATCCAAGTTTGGTGCCTCCTTGATCTTGTCAACAGTCTCAGGAGTAAATCCAGTGATGAAGGAGTCTAGACCAGCAACTTCTTGAGAAAACATAGCACTTTCGACTTTAATGGTTAGCTTCTTCAGATTTACTCCATATTTCCAGAGAGATTCAAACATTTGCTGAGAGTACCCAACACCGCTCGTCTTACACTTTTCGATACTTGGAAAAGTCTTCAATAGCGGGCCAATATCAAAATTCTCCCAAACCCCGCGATACTCCAAAATTTTGACGGAGGTAGCTGTCCCAGTTTGTTCAAATAGATGGGCGAAATGCAAAGGCCGGGAGTCATTTCTTTCAGTCAGATCAAAACAGAAGTGAGTTAGATTTGGGACGTTTTTGGAAAATCGGAAGGACGGAGAAAACTTGCAAGGCTTTAGAAAAGAATTGTGAAGATGCTCTATTTCAAAAACTAAACCCAAGGAAGTGAGTGCAGGCATACAAGGAAATTCTAGAAGATGTAAAAATTGGTCACAGTTTACGAGAGTCAACTTCTTGAGGACATTCCGACTTGTTGAAAGAAGCTTGTTCATAAAGTTGGATACTCGATGTCCAAGATTTGGATAATCACCAAAAGTTGTTCCATAAGGATTTAATTCAATTTTCAATTCTTCAATCATGATGCTGCTACATTCTGAAAACTTTTCAATTTCCTCCAGTTGTTCCGCTTTTTCAAGCATTAAGTTTATGAATGAAACGACGAGTGGACTTCGACCCTTCTCTGGGGAATAAATTACAGAGTTGAGAACCTTGATGAATCCGTTTTCTTCAAAAAATGCAAAATCTAAGGGTCCTATAAAGCATAGGTACTTGATGTTGTGCAGGAGATCCAGGAGATTGTTCACCCAATCTTGGTCTTTGAGACGAACATTTAACTCAAGGGACTCTATTTGTTGTCCAAGAACTCCCAAAGAGTTCCACAATTTCATGTCACCAATACTTTTGATGGTGATATTGGGGATCATGGAGTGATCACTTGACTTGTGTGATAAGAAATCTTTGAATTCTTCCAATACTTGACTATTGCTAATCTCCTCTTGCCCTTGTAGATTTGATGGGATTTTTAAGTAGCATTTGGTCATCAGCATTTTGGCTCCTTCAACACTCCACAATGGATTTACTTGCCGAGCATTTTTGATAGAATTCACATCCAGATTGGAAAATATTAGTTCAAGAATCTGTAAAAATAGAAGTATTAGTTGTTAGCAATGCATAACAATGAAAGTAAACATCGTACATCTAATTTTTATTTACACTTGTTATGTTCTTTTTAACCATAAATAATAAGTCGAGCCGTAAAAAGTAAAAATTGCAATTGATTTCTTACACTTCCTATTTGAAGGGGGTCGAGATTTTCCTGGAAACTTTCAATGCTGGTACTATCTTCTTCCATCGGAAAATTATCATCCATTTGATTTTGGAAGAGATTTACCTAAAACACAAAAAAGGGAATCGGCTGTAAATATAAAATAACATTGAATTATGAATGTGTAAAGTGTGAAAGAAAATTTTCGATTGTCAAAGTATTATGGAAAAGTGTGATAAAATGGCCTTACCTCAAAATCTTTCTTAGTAGGTTGAGTAGAATCCATGATTTTGGCGATAAATGAGCGATTGGATAATTAATACATTACGAATTTGAAAATTCAAGAGTTCTTATTTTAATTTTTAATTATAGATTTTAGAGTTGAGTCTTGAGTCTTGAGTCTTCTTGACAAATGATTGAATCTTCGCTCGACTTTCAAGGATGGCTGAAACCCTTTTTTGTTGCAATAAAATTCTGCTTAAGGGACCCTAATTGACGAAGTTCACAAAATGGACTATTTTGCGACCTTCATCGCCGATACATGTTATACTTACTTTGCATTTCGCTCAATTATAGATAGAAGATAGAATAATATTATCTGGGCTTAGGCTGGGGTACATTTAATCAATTATTGCAGTTTTTTCCTGATTGTGAATGATGTATAAAAATGTGTGCAAACATTTTCATAATTAAATTACACAGTTGGCCTTGTGGCCCAATGGATAAGGCGCTCGCCTACGGAGCGAGAGATTCCAGGTTCGATCCCTGGCAAGGTCGTCAAACTTTTGCACAATTTGTGGACTGCTTTTTGTGCAAATTTGTTGGGTATCAGTTTGGATTCTTGCTAAAAAAAGAAAAAAGGGCTTCTATCATAACTGTCTCCTTTTTTTGTATTTTTTAAGGATTTTGAAAAAAAAATTATTCAATTTTTCTTTCAGTTTTAGCTGTAGACGCAGCTGCAAAAGGGCAAGGAAAACCTTATAAAAATACATCTTGCTGTCAATTTAAACTCGTGTTCTGCTTTTATCTTCATTCTCCATTGAATTGAATGAGTTGTTTTATCTCCAAGTTTTGCTAATGCACAAAAATGCTACACATATATTATACATAGGTATGTTTACTACGACATCAATGCAATGAGCCTTTAACTCCTTTTAATCGTCCAGTTGATCCCCGCTGACCTCCAGAACTCATGGATGCAGTTCAATATAAAAATGAAATGCATATGTATGCTGTAATATATTATATGGATCTGTGCAGAAAAAACAAATACGTATTGTTTGCAACATTGTCTCCAATTAAAACTTTTGAATCAAAATGTGGACGGTTAAATGTATTATTCAACTTTATATCTGGCCTTGTGGCCCAATGGATAAGGCGCTCGCCTACGGAGCGAGAGATTCCAGGTTCGATCCCTGGCAAGGTCGTTTTATTTTTGTACAATTTTTGGACGAATATTTTTCATGCTAATTCGCTCTTAGAAAAATTGTACAAGGTCTAAATTACAAAAGCTGTAAATTACCTATTGGACGTTTATATTTTAAAATTTTGAAACAAAAATACGAAATTCGGTAATACCTGACTTTTTATTAAGGCATCTATGTATAATACAGGATACTTCCTGGATAAGATTGTGACTGTTTGACCCAGCTTTACTTTTGATGGCAAGGTCACATATTGGTAGCTTCCGCCGCTCGCACACACTTTTCTTATAAAACAAAGGCGATGAATGATGAGTATGTACATTCTACATATTACGCGAATCCCAAGGGCATGATGCATTTAGAAGACGGTTAAGCATGCACATGTTTGAAATGAGATGCAAAAACCGATCAAACTTCATTTTGTATTTATCATTCAAGTATAATACTATATTCTAGTAAACGGTAGGTAACTTACTTAACAATACACAATTATCAGTATCAATCATACAAGTTTACTATGAATCTTTCAATCTTAGGTACTTATTAATCAATTATTCACGATAACCGAGTTTAACATGTATAGCAATTAGGTACTTAATAATAATAATAAATAAAATAATAAATATAAATACAAATGTACATAATTGTTGCGTAATATATTATGCGAAAATAACGAGTCGTTTGTCGTTTCCTAGCTCTAACGTGTTAGATAAACTGAACATAATTAAGAGAGAGGTCATTAAAATTTTTAAAAAATACTGTATGAACAATGTAAGTAGATTCCCATAGTTTGGCTGCAGGTCGAAGTAAGCAATCTGTCCATCGAAAAAAAATCACTCAGGATTGAATGTTGACGTTCGGAAGTTTCGAGACTTCATCCAAGGCTGACATGATACCTGAACATCAAAGAAAAGATATTAATCAAAAAGAAAACTTACCGATATGCATAAAAAGTAGTTAAAAGTATAGAATAATTAATTATTTTTTATCCCGGTTGTATTCTTAGGTTACTTTCAGGTGTAGGACAGCATTGTCGAATATCGATAATAATCCGGGTTCCCTTTGGCAACAGTTTGAATGCGTATTCGCCTGCAAGCCGGAGGATTTTATTTGGCAGACCACTCCCACAATTTCCGATCAAATCAATCACTAGAACTTTCAGACCTGAAAACAATATGCATAGAATGCAACAAAAAATGAATTCTCAATTATTTTCAGCATTAGTTGAACTTTTATTTAATTCCACATGCTTTTATATGCTAGCTATATAAGAAAAAAACTCTCAATCGTTTGATAATTCAAAAATTGTATATTGAATTCAAAAATGTTACCTTTAAGATCCAAAATCGATGGGTTGACTCTCAGCTCATCCAGCTCCTGATACGAATACTGGGTCAATTTTCCTAGCTTTTTCATCCAATCTACAAGTTCCGGAGAAAATCCAGTGAAAATAGAGTCCAAATCAGCAACCTCGCTGACAAATTGATCCAGATTTACAGCAATAACCAGTGTCTTGATATTGCTCCCGTTGTTGCAGAGAGAGCCAAACATCCTCCTGGTTTGCCCAGCTTGATACATCCGGAAGCTTTCAGCATTGGGAAAAATTTGGAAAAGTGGCTCAACTGGAATCCCCACAACGGAGTCGGAAAAGGTCAAGCTTTTGACGGATGTTGATATTCCAGTTTTTTCAAAAAGCTGTTCCAAAAAGTTGGCTCCCATCTCATCTTCTCCCATATTCTTACAATTTAGGTGAATATGCTCAAGGTTGGGGATTCTTCTGCAAAATCGGAAGCAAGGAGAAAATCCGTACTTGCAACAAATGCCTGGAGTTTGCGGATAGAACAACAGTTCCATGTTGGTGAGAGTCGTCATTAAGGGGAACTGGACAAGGGCCAAATAAATCTCACAAAAGCATAGAGTCAAAGTTTTGAGAGTTTTCTGGTTAATTGACAAAAACTTCCCAAGAATTTTAGCGATTCGACTTTCATACTTTGAAATGCTTTGAAAGAGTGAAGGATTCATTTCAAAATGTAATTCCTCAATCTGGATGTTCTTGCAATCAGAAAGCTTTTCAATTTCCTCAAATTCTTGTACATTGTCCGGTCTCAGGAGCATGAAGGAGATGACGAGTGAGCTTCGATTCCTCTTGGCCTTTAAAAAGATGGAGGTGAGAACCTGGATGATGGCACTTCGTTTATCTTCAAGTCCTTGGTAGTTTTTAAGGCTCAAGTACTTGAGGTTGGGCAGGAGTTCCAAAAGATCATGTAATAAATGTGCTTCATCATCATAAATGTTCCACTTGAGTGAGGTTACCGAGTTTAACAGCATTCCATAGCATTTTGACAGCGTGACATCTAAACAGTCGTCAATAGTCATCATTGGAATCTTGGCATTTTCTCGTCCTCTGCTTCTGGTCATTATGCCTTGAGATTGAAGGGGATTTACCTACATAAAAGATAAAATAAAAAACAATGGCTTGAAAATTAGTGTGTAGTGTGTAAGCTTACTTACATAACAAACGTTTTAATCAATAATATGCTGATCAGCTTCATTTGTTGAAGTTTAAAGTGTATTTTATTTGAAAATGACAAATGATAAGAAATTTAACCTTTATATTGACATAATGTGTTAATCCCAAACATTAATTCATTGCAAACGAATTTTGAAGCAAAATATGAACACAATTAACAATTAACACAAAATAATAAATCAACGAAAAACTGAAGGTAGGCAAAGAAGCTCATGATAATATAATACCCCGTATGTTTAAAAGTATAAAATATTGTCTTACATTAAAATTGTCCATTTTGAAGTTGTTGATTGTCAAGCAGCCGGGGATGATGAGAATCAGTGGATTGGAGATTGGACCAACTTTGATCTATGAACAGACTCTGGACAGACTATCTGCAATTTATAATATCATTTGTAATTTATAATGATAATGGTGCAATGATGTAAGTATACTTATAACAAACAAAGGTTAAAAACAAAGAGATTTACCTTTTTTGTTATTTTGCCCTGAAACGGAAATACCTAAAAGCACTTTTTAACAATAATTCTCTATGTAAATAAGTACATAAGTAATACACACTCGGTTAATCAATCAGGAGCAAAAGGAGCTGTGAGCGAACAGAAACCAAAAATAAGAATAAAGAATGAAAAACGTCAGGAACGGAGAAACATGAAACAAGTAAAAACTTGATTCTCCCAAACGTTTGAATTCAAACAGTGCAATATGTACATGTAGCCAAGCATGGATGAACAAAATTTGTTCAATAATGGTTATTTTAAAGTTTACCTTATCGCCAGTATTTACTTATTTACCTACGTATTTATTAATTTAACTTGTAAAAAATAAAATACTGTGACTATTACTTATTTGCTAGCCCCATAAGCCACAAGTATAGCATGAAGTAGTAGCCAAATAATAATAAACAAAATGGAGGAAAAGGCAGAAATTAATGATGTAAATTGCACATTAATAGTATCAGTATATCGAGAAGAAGATTTATTATGTAATCCATAATAGAAATTGAAATCACTGTAGTATTTATACTAATAAGCTACCAATCTTGTACGAATCGAATAAAAGTCGTATTAGTTTGCGTTTTGAAGTTCTATGATTCGAGAAAATTCGTTATGTATAATGTATAAGTGAAAGGAGATTTTTTAATTATAATATTTTAACATTCTAGATTAATTTTTAAAAAATTAGAAATTACTCCATAATAGTGTACCGTAAATTCTCGAATTGTGCGACAGTCGTATAAGCTTTTTTTACGTCGAATTTGAC
>JAQIVE010003930.1:0-15553 GCA_034698285.1 Sminthurinus bimaculatus | reverse complement strand
GTGAACTCAGCGAAAGTCGAGTGGTTAACTCAAATTACTCGGGTGGGCGAGCTGCTTTCTTCTGCTTTCTCCGTTGAGTTTTCAAGTTTCCAGTTGAGTTGTTCCATTTAGTTCAAGTCAAACAATTTATGTATGTTTAGTACTTGTGTCTTCGTTGAGATTCTCCCACTTTGTAAATAGATGTATCAACATCAAATACCTCGCAAAAATATTTAAGCACATAATTTATTACATTAATATTATTGCAAACATTATGTGCACAATATAGAGTAGACATAAAATATAATGCCCTTCGCCTGTTGTCTGATCTATGAAAGCCATGTTATTGCATTTAATATTTAATCCTCCTATAATTGAAAGTATCAAATAATATACAAAGTGGATAAAAAAATCAAAAGGGAAAGAGGAGGATATAATGATTCTTTTGAGTTTTGAAGGTTGAAACTTGTTCTTCTCTCTGTGTATGCGTATTAAGGATACAGCCTTGTTAAAGTTTGTAGTTCAAGGAAAACATAATTTCCGCTTACTTGTTATTACTTTTCATGTTAAACATTTGCTCCCACTGGTTTTGTGTAAATATTAGAAACGTTAGAAAATGTATAAAATATATAATACACAATAAACGCTAAATGTCAAGATTCACAAAAGACGGCAAGTATTGTATAGTACATAGTAGAAAGAAGAAAGTCGCCTAATAAGTCCTGCATTGTATATCTCTGGTATCTTGTAGCTCTCCTGCCTCTTCACTTTCTTCCTACGTCCCTAGGTAATCGGATCAATTACTTTCAACTTCCAATTGTCCTGGAGATACTTATTTAAGATGATCTTATTGTATCCTATTTTCTAGTATATTGTAGCACAAAACACGGTACAATAGAATACAATTATCAATAACTTATAAACAGGAAGAAGAAGAAGAAAGCACGACGAGGAAAGCGCTTGACAAAAAAATGTAGACAGTATGTACTTAAGTATTCACAGAACACTCACTTATTTAATAAACAAAACGATAGTTTTTACTCTTGTTTTTCCTTAAGTGTTTACACTTTGTGAGTAGTACAAAATACCCGCTTAAATAGCAAATAATGGTCGTCTAATGTAAATAACAAGTGGTATAGTATTATTTTCCAGATTGTAAGATGCTGGAGAAGTAAATACATAGTAAATACTTCAAGTCTTGTACAAAGTACAAAATAGCATCTAGGTATGTACGATGTACATATTATGGCCTTTCTAAATAAATGGCGAAACGTTGCTATGAAAATGCCATATACTAAATGTACCGGTCCAATTCGCTCTTTATTTTGCCCTTCCTATACCTACTATTATTATGACCGATAATCATAATATAATACTCGTAACTTGTTGCAACAAGCCTCTCCAAACGGATAAGGTGGCATATTTAATAGTATATACACACGTGTGGGTTAAACACACGGCAAAATTCGACTACAATAATATTTACAATTTAGAGGAAAACAGGAAGTTAAGTCATCAATGTTTGACATAACGTAACAATGTTTGTATTTTGTACTTCCTACATACATGCTATTTTTTATTTGAGTAAAACCATCTTATGTTATCCATATTATTTTGCATCATTGTTATTGCTACTAATAAACATCACAACATATCTACTATTTGTATTAACTTGCCACGAGCTCTATTTTCAGCTCTTTTAAATAATGTAAGTATCATTTTCGTTAAAACATTTATGTTAGTTCACTGGGTGCCTTTTAACCCCTCTAATTAGTAATTAGTCTAGTCGTCACAATTATGCAAGGGTAAGTATTACACGCTAGAATCCTCATTACTCTTGCATCAATTCTCACCCGTGATGTGATTTCATCTCGTAAAATCAAGAGGGCTTTTGTTTTTATTCCGTCACAGAGAAAATACACGTGAACTGCTACAACCCAGCTTGTAAATTGTAGAAGCCGTATAATGATAATAATAATAGGTTTATCATGAACCATGAGGAAGTCACATGAGACTTGAAAAGGCTTGAAAATGATTAGAAGGGAAACAACCAGTCAACCAGTCAACATGCAATTGATTGACTGAAATTTGAAGTACATACATACTTGTTACGGCTGTGGCGGATATTATTCATGACGAATGTTATTTACGTTCAAAGTTCAATAATCATGCTCCTAGCTTCTAATCATATATTGATATACCATCCTCCTATCGAAAAAAATTCTCGAGACCTTTGGAAAGTATAACGACAATCTATGTACAATGTACAATGTACAACTATAAGGATATTATTATTATTATTACCTAAACGAATTCTATGCAATTTATGGTTTTAGTAAATAGCGAAAAGTAAAAATAATTGTACCTGCGCAACTACAGTAAGAGGATAGAAAATCAAAGTCTAAAAAATCAAAAAAATAAGTAGACAGGCATGTATGTAGATAGACAAAAGACAGCTAGCAAATGAGCGTAATAATAATGTATCACCGTGAAAAAACTACATCTCTATGGTAATAATAATATATTGTATTCATTCCCCAAAGTTTTGGTATATGCATGCATACATGGTTGTTAGATCGACTCTTGTTCACCATTCAAAGTGATGGAATAAAGTAAAGTAGCGAATGAATACTACATATAAACGAAAAAGAGGATAAAAGACAGAAAGAGAAGAAAGACAGTCAACATTACTAGGGAGAAAGTAGGACGGTAAATAAATGCTGTTGGTTGTTCCTGTTCTGATGTATATAAAGGTAGTGTACGGTGCTCTCGGTTTGGTTTGGCAACTGGTGTATGTATAAAACACTGGTAAAAGGATGGATGGATTGGATGTGGATGTGGCCTGTGCATGGGGATAAAGAATGGGAGAGAGAGTGTGTGTTTTGGGGCAAAATGATGGATGTGTTGGGGTAAGGTGTGCTCTCATGGCATAGTATGCGAATCCTGTCTACACAGTGCATGATCAGATTGAACTTTGTGAGGGAAATAATACTTGGCGAAGTGAGATAGGTTGAAGTCTACTACTACTACTTCTTCTTCTTCCCTCTTCAAATTCTACAGGGAGTCTGCTACTGGAACTGGAACTAGAGCAGGCTATGGATTTACTATATACTTTTGATGTACTCGGCAAAGCAAAGACCTACAACCTACATATGTGTATAATATGTGCATATGTATGTTCAAACAACCCTTTTTCTTCCTCTCTCTCTCTCTTGTATCCTCGTCTTTAACGTGGTAAAGGAATACAGGAAATGTTGCAAAAGGGAAAGTTGGGACAACCAAAATGAGGAAGCGAACGAGCTAGCAAAAGAGCGAGAAAAGTTAGTGAATACGCAAAGCAAGAACAAGGACTTTGCAGCGATATATGCAGCCAGATAGTGGCTTACCTTGTAATATGTTGATGTACATACGGACACATTATTAAAGCAGTCGGGGAAGGGAGTGCGTTTGCTGCTTTCTCCACTGTGTGTATTTCTCTCTCTCTCTCACTCTCTCTGTTGCTCTCCCGTTCTGCCGCCGTGTCTGACTCTGACTCTACCTCTACTAGAAATTCGTAGGGCAGGTCTCAAAGCTGGGACTGGAATTGAGTTGAGCAGAGTTGAAGTTGAGCCGAGCGTAGAAAACGCGACAACATCAGTTCCATCCACTCACTCGGCAATTCTACACTTGTTCTTGCATTCTTCTTCTGTCGCCGCTTGTTCCTCTTCTTCCGCTCCTTCTCGACTCCATATACTCTTCGTCTTGATCTTTGTCTACTTGTTTCCTCCAAGTCCACAACCACATCTAGATACTTATAAATAACAAGCAAACCGACTTGAATCCTCCAATTTAACAACAAGCTCTGTCTCCGCTTACTCTTCCTCTCCCTCTCTCCCTGTGTAACATTTTCTCTCTGTCAGTTCAAATCAACTCCCATGTATACAAATCATCCTGATTGTTGTATACATACAAAGTGTAATCTTCCCATCTTGTCTCAAGACTCCCGGATAATTAATAAACCAAGAACTGATCCTTTCCGTTGTTCTCTCCATGCTCCGTAAATAATTTGTGCAACGTTTCGTCCACTTCAACTGTAATTGAACATTGAGCGTAATCCTGATTTTTTTCCCAGTAAATTGAACGAGAAAAAATTTATAGCCTTGTGAAATACAAGAAACAAATTACAAAATATTGCAATCTCAACTTGTATTTTTAAATGAAATATCGTACCTGCAACTAACCAAGTAACTGAAAATTTTACCTGAAAAGTGTTGATATTTTGATACCTACATTTTAAGCTTTTTGCTCTTGAACTGTAAAATTATTTATTACAAAATTAACCTTTGAACCAGTGACAAGTTTAAACAGTTAACCTTTGATAACAAGCTACTGTTGGTTTTAATCGTCACCGTGGACTGTCTAGCAGACACCGGCTGGTGTCGCTACATTTTAACAGCATTCAAACAAATTAAAGTTTCAACTGGGACCTAAGCCGCGTTGCATAAATTAGGGATTTGCTGCAGACAAATTAAAGATTTTTGGAATATATTATATGAGTATTACATTACGCGTTTAGTCATCAACTGGCTAAATTAAATAAAGAACCTTGATCCGGTTAAGCAAGAGTGACAATGACATTGACACTGACCATGGCAATGACAATGACAGCAAGGAGCACTTAGCTCGACACTTGATACATTTTTCTCATTATAGTGACAGCAGTCTTGTCCATTACTCGTTTACACGCCGGGACAGTACAGGTTTTTGCTTTTTGACAAAGCAATTGTACCTATTAAAGGCTTCAATTTGAACCTGTCTAAAGTTTGTGGTGGTTTTGTGCTTTACTTTACGTTTTGAAAGCTTCTGTGATTGAAATTGACCGGTTTGATAGTCCAAGCAACAAAAAGTAACTAAACTGAATTTTTACATAGAAATAGAAAAAAGACTCTTGTCCGGTTTAAGATAAAACATTGTGTCAGTGTGTACAATAAATATTTTTCATCGCAAAAGGGCTAACTGTCCACTATACATGATCATATGGTGTACGTGTGGAAAATGATGTCGTATGAGAATCAATCGGCATCTGCAATGAGACCGATTGGGATCGAAACGCCTGTACCCGTCTCACTCCCGACCACCCCGAGTTGGAAACGCAAATTTCACTCCAACTTTAGACCCCTGGACCTTCGAAAACTGACCAATTCCAATAGCTACGCTGGTGGTCATCCTGATGATCAATCTGTATCTTCCGCCTCAGCTTCCTCCTCACCCCAGTCCCATAGTTGTAGTAGTAGTCAGGACAACAGCCCGAAAAATCGCCACTTTGGCTCCTGTCACAGCCAAGATTCGTTCATCTTGAAGAGGCAGAGTAGTCAGACCAGACTTCGCGAGTCGCTCCTCACGTCTTTGCTCTCACCAAGGTTCGATATTCCGATATGGTCCTTTGGATCATTGTTCATACGATATGATATGCTACACATTTTTTATTTCTACATCATTTCTTCTTTTCCTCCACAATCCGTTAGTTGACTTATGCATATGTTTTCTTGTAACCTGATGCAAATCTATTCAATTTTTATTCCCTTTATCATCTATATTACACATCTGCTTTTGATTGTCAGCCATCATAATTAAAGGATTTTCCCTCTCACTTTTCTTTTCAATTTTCCCCAGAATTCTGTCATTCAATACTACTTTTGTACGTATTTTAAGCTTACCTTGATTTGGCATCTAGCAATTTATAATGCTGATCATAACTATTATTACACAGATTATATACCGACTATATAGTCTAACAAAAAGCGGTAAAAAAAACGTTCAGGCATCAATGCCAAACTCGTCTATTACTTTAACTCAGTCTCATTTCGCATTCACAGTTCAACCTCTGATATTTTCAAATCCTGCTGTCTAAATTATAAAGTCTGTTCTAGAAATTAAAGACAGGCGGCATATGTAATTTTACGGAATGTGTATACTTTATAGAAGCAGTAAAAGCTTGTGACTGTATTGTTATTATCGTATAATGATGATTAAGTTACTAGACGTTTGAAATTCAGTCCGTGAAAACCCGAATGGTCCATCCTTTGTCCCCTTATAATTAATTTCAATTCCACTATTGTTTTGCGGAGAAAGGGTATGCATGCATACATATGTAGTTTATGTGTACGTTGTACGTATTAGCTTGCAAAGTGGAATGTAAAATGTGCCACGGAACCGACGTTCAAATGAGCATGTGTAATAATGATAATAGTCATCATCAGGGAACTAAATCCTGTTTCAATGCCTTCTAATTTACGTTTGTTTTCCGCTTGTGTGCTTTGAGGGACAGAATATAGCTACTTGTACATTGTACATACTTATCTTCTAGAAATAAAATGTCTTTTCCTCACTACTTTCTCCATGTTAATAGATATCAAAAGCAGGGGCAAAAGTGCTGTTTATCTCTGGTAACGTCCTCTTTTAGATTTACTTCATGTATCTCATGCATATGTAGTGCATACTATCCCGGAAAATGCTAATTGTCATATAAACAATTACATTTTCAGACTCAAAGTATCTCGAACCGGACGGTGGTTACACTGCTGGCTGTAGTGATGATAATGTTGACGATGAGTGCCCAAAATATTATGGAGAAAGTGAAGAAGTCTAATCCAAAACTGTATATGTACATTATAAATAGCGAGGAAAAGAAACCCTTCCGTTTCAACCTCAGTTGGTGAGGAAAGTGAAGGATAACTGTCGAACTAAATAGAGAATTATGTACAAGTTGATGAAGAGATGGTCTAGGATAGCTTAGCGTTTTTACTACGGCTGACGATGAGAAAAGACCTTCACAAGCCAAACCAAGGCAAGGCTGGCCAAGACGAGACCAAATCCACATTTTCAGCCGACTAATTAAACTCGCGTCGAAAGGATGAAAGAGAGGAAAGGAAAGCCCAGTCTATGAAGAAAGGAAGGTCTCCGGGCGCTCAATGACTTGGTTGTTGGTTCGTTCATCGTTGGTTAGCTCATCATATTACCCATTACATGTAGTTTGTGTAGACTGTATAATGCATTATATTATGATTATGACTCTGAGATTTGGATTTGGTCTTGACTTTGGCCCTGAGGTTCATCTTGGGTTTTAAGTTCTGTTCATCTTCTCATCTGTCTCTCCACTTTTGCTCCCTTATTGTAATTTCCTTTCCGTGATTCAATTTGAATAAATATACAGTCCAATGCTTGGATGGAGAATGTCGGCATGAAAATACAGTTGGAGGTTAGTTCTATATATTTAGTTATAATTTATCTGAATCTAAATCTCGATCTAAAGCTGGAGCAACAAGCCCGAGGCTTCTTCAAATCTTAGGCCGGAGTTTTTCTTCTTTTGAAATCTACTTGTTTTTCTTATTGTTGTTCCTCCTGCTCATTCCTCATGTTTTCAACTGCTGGTTCTCGGCTCTCGGCTTCTGATTTTTATACAAGAAAAAACTCATGCATTATACTTTACAATAATAAAATTACCATGATTAATTTATGGAAAACTATAGCTATTTGCATGTTTAAATTTAACTGATTTAATATATACATAGATAGAAGTGGGTTTTTGAGAACTTTGAACATCATACATCTGTTATTACAAACGTATGCCTCTTTTCGGCGCAAATTTCCGTCTTGATTATATACAGTCGGACTGTAAATAAATTTTGGGGCTTTTCTTACTTTGGAACCCTTTAGGAATGTTAAAATTTTGCTCGAAAAGGCAAACATTATTTATTAGTTCAGTAACTTGGATGTTTTGTTTGAAGTTGAGTAAATCTCCGGGAATTAAGCTTGAGATTGAATGTGTTGCCACATCACAAAAGTGCGTATTAAGATTTTTTCTTGCTTGAACGACATAAGCTAAGGAGATTACCATTTCATCGCTCTAAATGCTTGCATATAAAAGAAGAAGCTGCGTAGTGGAAATTTTTTTCGTTTTAACGTTAGTGCTTTATCAGTGTACAACGTTCCACTTAAAAAGTGAAATGAGCTACATAGCTTTTTTTTCGTTTGGTTGATGTTCCTGGAAGTTTGTAGAAAAAGTTCAAGTACATCAGATTTTTTATCACAACATTACCTACTACAACTTATAATTCGTAGGTTGCACTTTTTGTGTCATGTTAATGCTACAGTTTAACGTACCATGGTTGGCATATTTGTGTTAGAAATTAGGAGGGGAAAAATACTTTGATGACGAGACTAAAAATTAAAAGGAGAGAAAGTACATATACAGTATACAGATTTTCGTGTATGTACATACTTGGAATACACAGTACACATAAATGCTACACAGAAAATACGTATAGTAGAGCCATATGCAGCTCTTACGCCGTCTTTTTTCGTCCCACATACTACGTTGACTTTCACGGTGAAAGTATGTACAAACAACTGGCATAGATGTATAAGCGTGTACAGTATACATTAAAATATACTCTGAGCTTTTATCCTCGTTCTTCCATATATATCGTAATCTACTTTCACTCTTTCTCTCTCTTAAATTCATTAGAGGCTTTCACTTTTACTTAGATTCTCACTCCTTCTCCAAAATCTAAGAATCTTGTTCGAATACTAAACGTTTCGCCACTTCTTTTCCTTTGCCTTTGGCCTACCAAAGCACTCATCGTCCTCGTCGTCTTCTTCATCTTGAGCTTCATCGTCATGGTATCAAAATGGCCTTCACTTCCTTTGAAAATTTCTCGCTTTTTTTCTACCCCCTTTGTCTCACGCTCTCACTCGGTTTTCTTCTCTTCAAGCGGCGATCCACTTTCAACTTGCCTAGTATACATACATACTTGTTCAATAGGAGGCCCGACCAGAAGCAAAAGCAAGCAAGGCGTCATAGTTTGTTTGGTCCAGAGTCCAAAGTACAAAGTCTAAGGACTCAAGACAAAGCAGACAATCAAGGAAAATTTGTTGTCTAGCCTTCCAAGCCATAACAGCAATAATAATGTGTGTGCAAGCATCTATACATTATGTGTGTGTGGATGACTACGTGTTTATATGTGGGGAAAAGCCATAACATGAGGCTCAACTAGAATCATGTTCAGCCTGCAAGTCAAAGAATTTAAAATTTTAGAGTAAATGCAAACCAAACGAGCTGCCTGATGATGATGTTGTCTATACATACATGCACATGCACATAAGCACATTGCAAGGGCAACACGGAGATGCGTGAAGGCATTACAGTTTACCAATTACTGTTTCTACGTAGGGATATTGAATAATATGGAGTGTGGAATGCTGCTACTGATTGAGCCCCGCTACAGCTTTTAAGTCCTGTACATTGGCTCTCCTCATTCCTTTATCGTATACACAAGCTTCCTATGGCTTTCTCTTGATGCACTAAAATTCTGGGGAAAAGCAATCAGCTCCAAGGGAAAACTTAATTAGGACCCTCAAGCTCTCCAATATTGCTCAACCCAATAATAATTCCTCCACTCATGGACTAAAAAATTTGTGTGAAGTCAGCACACGCTCTAGCTAAACAAAATAAATTTTGTCAAAAATCAAGGTCGGAGGCTGCTCCTGCTGCTGCTGCTCCGTTTTACTGTGCTTCCGTCTGATATCTATTTTTTCTTCGTGATACGATATGAAGAAACCAAGTTCAAAGTCAAAGCAAATTATATTGTGCATTCCAAGGCATTTGATATCGGATCGCTATCGGAACGAAATGCAGAAATAATTATATTATACATAGTAAAATGTGCATGCATGCATGCATAAGTATGAAGAAAGCAAGAAGGAAAGTTAGAAATAACTATTTTTTAAAATTTTCCCATTGTGCGCATCTAAGAAATATTATTGGTCGAAGACAGGAAATAAAAAAGCATCAGCTATTGCCGAAAATTTGCATTAACAGTATTACCTCTTTTCTCAACATAACGTTTTGCTAACAAGTAGATAGTTCTTGAGAATTTTTGTAACGTAGGTAATTCATGAATCGGGAAGCTTGCTGCTGCGCACTTCAGTATAGTGTATGCATATTTGAATTTTGCTCGCAGTCTGTAATGATTATAAGCATTTCCATGAATTTAAAATATTTTGTTCATCTCAGTTCATCGCTGATGAATGGAATTAAAGTACATACATATGTAGATACTGTAGTTAAATCGAGTCGGTTTCAAATAAATATTGTTACAGTACCATTCTCTCGAATAAACTCAAATTCCAAGGAAATTTTGTGTAGCCAAAAATTTTATCTGCAACTTAATTATTGTGTTTGAAGAACTTTATAAGTAGGACAGTTGCAAAAATTCCGAACCAAAAGCATGTACTTACATATTTACAATGTACAGTATTTCCAAAACTGATGGTAAAACTTTGACTGTGTAATGCAATACTAATAATAATATACGTAACTATGTTAAACACGAGCTATGAGAAATAGTTGGTGCATCATCCTTGGAAATCGAAATTATCCTGGAGGAATTTAACATTACTCCTCGTTTGTAAATTATCCAGAAGTGTAATCTATATATGCATACAAACTTCTCGGATTCACATTCATGATTTATGATTCATGCCTATGGCTTGGCTGTGTTAGGCGGCTGTTGATTTTCCCATATTCACACAACACAGATATCATTGAAACAGCTCACGAGTAAGTATGTCATCTTTCTCTAATTCCCAGAATGGTTTTGAATGTTATGAAGAAATTCCAAGCGGAAAGAGTGACAAGGGCGAACGTTTTTGACGTCAAGCTGAAACTTGACAAGGAGAGAAAAGTGCGCCGAGCAAAATGTGCATAATATTATAAGAAACATGAAGAAAAGTTTGTTCTTTCTTCGACTTTATTTACTCATTCTTAAAGATTTCAATGTCATTTGCTTTGCAATATGTAGTTCATTTTAGACTTTCAACGCATCTCTATAATTGGGTAGCAACATATTATACGTCCATATAGTTTTTGTTTGAATGATAAAAGGTTCTGGGTTTGACGGTCGATTTTAGTAGTCATTCATAATGTAGCTAGCGGTGGGAGGGAAAAATTTCTTGGTAGAGCAATAACTGACCATGAACTAATAGAAACCAGTCATAATTTTCAACTTTATAACCTTTTAATGTCACTCGTCTGCATATCCTTTTTATCTGTTGCGTACCTTCCGTTTGAAAGTTCCATCAAAGAGTTTGAATGTACCCACACGTGAAATTACTACTTTCCTGTTTTCTGCTCTTCCCCTTTGAACTCTCTTAATAGGAAAAAAATAATCACAACAACAGCAGCAGAAAAACAAAACATGGGAGAATTCGTTTCAAGATAGAGTAGAAAATCATTGTTGTGACATTATAATCATTATTATTGCAGTTGTTTGTTCAAAAATTTGTTTATAGGAAAGAAAATTATTATCAAAGTCTTGATACGTGGAAGTTGTTTGAAAATCGAAACCTGATTTGAATGCAAATTCTCCACTATTTGTCATGTACCATGCCGTTCTTGTACAATGCAGAGGAGCGCATCCCCATTATTTGTTTCTGTGTCATGTATGTATTTAATTACTATGATGTGCCGTTTCATGAATCATTTGCGTAGTTGCAGCCGGGTTTCTGGAACTGGAACTCCATACCTTTCATCTATGAGTAAGATTACAAAGCTCCCTAGAATGTTGCAAAAGCCTTTATGGTGGACTTTGTGTTTTTGGCAGAAATGCATTGTACTTTGGCTAATTAATTGAGGAATTTAAACTCCTGGTGATCTCTCATCTCAATCTTCCTCTTTTGTCCAACAAAACCATAATCATGTTGTTTAGTTTTAACGTTATGTCATTTTACAAGGAATTAGATCGGTACATGCATTAGAGGCATTTAGTGTTACGAAAACGGAATGCCGTGAATCGTGCATCAACAAATGTCTAGATAACTAGTTTTTGTTTGAATCAATATGTTATGATCTTTGCATGTGGAAGAAAAAATTTTTGGATTGTTTCCGTTTTGGAATTACCTGTTAATTTTTTATTTCCAATTTAAAAGTTTTGTAAACAATCAAAGCACAAAAACTGGGGGAAATAATGGAATTATCGGTAAACGGATGGAATCTGTTTACTAAACTTGACCAACCTCACTAATATTTATTAGTAGTTTACATTTTACCTAATCCCCAGTACAAATTACATTCGTGTACTCTCGGTTTTGAACAGGGTTTAGGGACCGCTACGGACGCAGTGCACAAAGTCTCGAGGACAATATGCTAATCTATTATCACTGTAAAATTTGTCGTCTACGGTTTACAGACTAAGCAATAAATCTGAAGCTAGTTATCTTCCACAGTTTGTCTACTCATAATTGCATATATAATGAGGATATCAGGGACAAAATTCAAGCTGCTTGTTACTGCTGCTCATGCACAAACATTCGACATTAATTCTCCAAAGAAGGCACTGTTGAATTGATATTATGTAATAGCGCAAAATATGTACTTGGAAACCTTACAAAAATGTTTATAAATTATATGACATGTAATATTTTGAAAAGCCATTGGCTTCCGTTGATTGAAGAGTATATACATAATACCCTGTAAGCATTTACGAAATAATTTATTAAATGGTTAACAAGTAAAAATTTGAAAAAAAACATTAATATAGAAAGGATAGTAGTCACTACTGATACTGTCCTGAGTATTGAACCTATTCAGTAGTACTAGTCACAATAATAGTAATACTAATAGAGTTATTTAAGGACAAGAAGATTGAATTTTGAATTACTGACAAAGGGGAAAATACATAGAGTAGGAAATAATTCTTAAGAATGAGACTAAATAAGCAAACTTTTGGCATGAATGTTCAATGTTCAATGAAAGTATGAAGAAGCAATCATGAATAATATATACATACAATGTACATCCCTGTATGTGAAATTCTTTTGTGTCGAGAAAGAAGATAAATTACGTGAACAGAAATACATGAATGGAGATAAAAGGAAAATTGCTTTGAACTTTGAACTGTCAGTTGAATTTTGGAATTATAATGGAAGAAGGAAATGAAAGGAGGAGAGAAAATGCATCGGAGAATCACCATAATACCTATATACATTATACATACATATGCACGCATACATAACAATAACGCTGTCCGGGAACAAGAGCATTTAGTAATACATACATTATCAGAATATTATGTCGAGTTTCAGTTGGTATATTTCGCTGTTGGTATTTTCGAGCAGAAGAATGATGGCTTTATCTATTGCATTTATGTTCTCCTATCTGTATGTTATTTTAAGGAATGTCTGTCTTGGTTCTTGGTTTGTTCAGAGTTGGTTACCAGGTAACGAAAAAATGCCTCATGTCTCATGATAAGTACAAATGTACTCGCACATCGACCATCATTTCACTTCACATCACATCATATCCTGCTTAGCTTTTTTCCCCGCTTCCCAGTCTTGCTCTTTCTCCTCATGTATGTATTCCCAGACGGAGAAATTGCCAAGGCTTTCTAAAATTACTTTCAATCCATCTTCTCCTTCGTCAGTTAGCTAGTCAGTTTGTCGGTTTGCTGAGTTGTCTTTATATATATAGGAAAGAGGTTTTCTCTCCTCAACATTATGGATAGGGTACATCAATACAGTACATAACTACTTACGTACATGGGTTTCATTTGTCCACGCTTCGTTTTTTGTTTCTCTTTTTGGTCTGAAAATAAAAGCCGGCGTTTTTCCTGTTACAAGCCGAATCGGACACAGTTCTGCGCAAAGAGCATTTTCATTTAATGTTTCATTAGTTTCTTTCTTTACTCGGTATTTACTCTCCATTTATAATACAGGCACACTACGAAGTACAAGCAAAACCAAAGCTAAAGACGAGTCAATCCAATTTTTGCTACTATTATCCGCCGCAGAACTAGAAACTAGATGAACTTAATCAAAAGTCCTTTTGCATATCATTCATATTGTACAAAGAAAGAAACATTTCTTTGGCGATTTCATTTATTCCTATAATGAAAGGTACATGTGCATTGAACCTATGGGAAAATTTTTCATACGTTATTTATAGCTCACATTCAATAGAGGTTTTATTAATAGTTCCATAATTGCTGTGTGCAATATCACTGAATGAAACATATTATGTAAGAAAGTTTGAAAATAGAACTAATTTCATGCAGAAGAACTTACGCGTTTGTCTGGCTACTTACTTATGTATAGGATTAGACTTGTGTAAAAAAGCTCTTTATAATTTGCAGCTATCACCATAAGACCATGATTGAAAAAGTAAATTGTGCATTTTCTTAAATTTCAGGACGAAAGAAATTGAGTTTCATGTGCCTCAAACATTAAGTCCTTTAACACCAACCTTTGGAAGAAAGGGATTAAATTCGGGCGAATCTAGCCCAGGAAGCTTATCTGGATCGAGATCTGAGACGGAAAGGTAATAATACATAAAAATGAACAAAATGACTTTTATAAAATATTTGTATATTTATTGCCACTTGTTTTTCAAATATTGATTGCAACACCCATAAATGTTATTGAAAATTTTGAAATTTATATGTATAACAAGGTGACACTGAATACATGTATGTAATAAACGTGTGGAAATTTTCCGCATTTCTTTTGTTGTAGCCGAGCCAATACTCCGTCCCCTATTTTTTTCCGAGGATCGGGATCCGATATTTCTGGTAAGTCAATATTTACTTTGGTTCCACCACCGCATATTGAAACATGTTCTTTAAGCTTCTTTTCAGGGTCTACATGATATTTACTAGGTATGAGTTACTAATACATAAGCTGACATTGTGTGTGACATGCGCTGCTTCCATATAACTATACACAAAAGTCTTTCCCTTCTACTTTCTATGAATATGAACTCGTGTTGAACTTGAAATGTTGAGCCTGTAAAATATTTCACTTACAGTTATAGATACGTACTTAATACCTTTCCGTAGGAACGATGTAGTTACATCTACTGTATTTTTCACTCTTTTAAAGGTTCCCACAGTAACTTTAACAGCTCCTGATATTTTATCTAAAGTGCAAAAATTTAATATATATGTAAGCATGACACGTTTACTTTGGACGGTGTCACCTCCATAGTTGATTTACACAACGATGCTCTATGGTTACTGAGGAACTCGTGGCCCGTGCCAAAACCAATAAAATAGGTATATGTTAATATGTCATCCGGTGTGAAGAGCACGAGGCTTTTCATTTTTCAAGGGCCTTCCACGTTTTCAATATCTTTTTATGGCCAAAAAATGTATAATAAGCTACACTCTAAAAGCGTGATGTGGTGTTTGTCAACAAGGAGAGCGTTAAAAGACTACAGCCCTTGAAAACGGTGTAGACACATTTTATCCCCAGATATCCAGATTTAAAATTATTTCTGGAATTCTTGTGTATATTCAAGCCAAAGGAAGAAGACGAAGAAAGACAAAAGTCAATGGCCTATGCATACAAAATATACAAGTACCATGGAAAAGAGACAAACAACAATAAACATTAAACACAAAGTGAGCATTCATTTCAAAATTCCTCAAATAGATTTCAAAATGCGACGCTATTTTTTATGCGTTTTTGTGTAAAGTAGGCCAAGCAAATAAGAAATGTTGAAGTTTTAAATTGCTACAAAATATATGTTGAGGCATAAAAG
>JAQIVE010003929.1:0-15553 GCA_034698285.1 Sminthurinus bimaculatus | reverse complement strand
AAATACAAAGACATTTGTCTTCCGCTCCGCAAAAACTGCAAAAAGGGAGAAAGTGGGAGAAAATGTAAATTTTTTTACCCTTCTCGACTTTCCCCTTTGTTCATATTTCTTCTATTTATGTACATAAAGTCTGTGCATACCGTTCGAGCCCCTTTTCAATTTTTCCATATATTTAGCTATTCATTTTAAACTGCAGCATGTATGTTAGTAAATTGTAGGTAGGTAAAAAATGATATAAAAAACAGAGAAAAGGCAAAAATTATGGAAAAAATTAGCACGGCCTGATTTTCTGCAAAATAAAACAAGTCCTTCCATTTTGCATAATCATGGTTCAACACACTTTCAAACTTTTGAAAGTTTGCTTTTACCTTTTGCCTTCAATGTGGTGTAGCCTACTTTTTAGCGTCTGTCTGTATGTTACAAACATAAAATATCAGGAAATAAATGAATTGACGAAACAACATGATAATGCCGGATGAAATGAAGTGTGGTATTTATATAATATACATAGGTATACATGCATACAAACATACATAACATCAACAACAACCTCAGGACAAGAGCAGTCCACGCGCCTTCTTTTTTGTGGGTCGCCTGAACATCCTCCTGACATTCTGTGGTAATGTGGAGACACAAGAGAAGGAGACAAATGCACATTGTACATCTATATTAGTATATGTATGTATGTACTATGTACATTTTCCACTGTATGTACTGATACCCTGGGACATGGAGACAACTAACTCCCATATAAAATGCATACATACATACATACACACGAAGACAGACAGAGATAGAGAAATCGAATTATTTATTCATGAGAGAGAGAGAGAGAAAGAGACACAGCGGGCGAGAGACACAGAGAGGGAGAAAAGTGGAGTGAAGACTTGCATAGAAACGGAAGCCAAATTGAACACTGTGGAATGTGAGATCACTTTGAATTCAACTGATGAACAGGTGTAAGGCCTATCTTGCTGTGTCCTCAGTATTTCGTGCTCTTTTTGTATGTACAGAACTAGAATAGAATACGACAGCAGGAAAAACATAGACGCAAGACAATGCAACACAGCATCCCTATTTATTATGTATGCATATACATATTCGTATTTACATATGCACATCGTTGACGGATGTGGAGAAAATAATTATACCTAAAAGTTGTCTCCACACTTTCACCCTCTGGCTTTATTTATAGTGGTATTATTATATTATCATTTTATGCACTTCTCTGTACGTTGTACATTGTACATGGTCGTAAGCTATAGCTGTAATTGAATATTTGTTCCATCTTCTCCTCATCTCTATCCCTGTCTATACATTTTATTCTTATGTACTCGTATTCCTCGTGTCGTGCGTGCGAGTAAATTCAAGTGAGGAGATACAACCCGTACTTGCATTTTTAATAGCCGGATATAAAATATACACGTAAACTTTTGCGTCTCCTGTTTTTTTTTCTTTTATTAAATGCAGATAATACCGTCCTTATATATAATATAACATAATTCTGGCATAAAAAACTACAGAAAGAAAGAGAAAGAATCGTAATTTCTCGAGTGAACTGAAAACGTTCCCTTTTAGATATTTTTTCGCTCCCTTTTTCCTTCACTTGCATTTTCTATGTGTATGTATGATGTATGTATATACCTGCCTTGCTGTGAATTGCTGGCGACGCCGAGGATAAATGCAAACGCGATATATATATATATATATATATATATAGCACCAACAGATAGTTTCCCTTTCCCTTTTCTGTCCTCTGGTTCCATCCACAAACGTTCGCATGGAGAACAATTATATTACATTATATTGCCCTATATTGGCTTGAAGATGGACTGGATTGGATTGTGAGCTATACAATCTACATTCTATTGTAATAGGGCGTCTCTCCGTTTAATAATACGGAGATTCTCATCCTAATACCTGAATGTGGATCATGAAAAGCAGAGGTACATACATGGACGAATAGATGGAAAGTACGTATTTGTATAGGTTGTAGGTACAAGGTACAGAGCACAGAGACAGAACGAGCAGCGTACTCTTCAACATCACAAACTTTAATACTCCTCTCTCCCTTACATTTCGCTCCGTTTATGAGTTTATCTAATTGAATAGAAAGGCGGATAGAATGACAAACTCTGAGGCTATTTGCTATTTGTATGCATAACAGGAGAAAAAGGAAAGTTTTCTAATAGCATTCCTCTCTATCTCCCACTTTCTCTATTTTCACCGTTCAGCCGCGTTCATGCTCAATATTCAGATAATGGCATATTCCTGTTCCTGTTTCACCGTTTCACAGTAAAACATGAGGATGCTAAATGTAAATGGTAAATAGTGATCTGAATATGTACTTGAATCTTGAACGCGGAATGAATACACACATAGGTATATAAAAACATACCGTCTAATGTAAATGAAGAGCGGACACTTTCTCTTTATTTTTCTCTGGCCATTTTACTAGCTTTGTGTTTGCTGAAACGAGCGGAACGGATAGATACGCAATTTTTGGCAATTAAACATTGGCAACTGGCTCGATGCTTGGTGCTTTTACTATTTTCACGTGATACATATGTTTTGTAGTACATACGTACAGCTAACGATGCAATATACGGATATTAAATATAAAAAGGATTTGGTACTTTTCCTGGTAAAAGGGATGTGGATTTAATACTCTGATTCTGTTGTATTTTGTCTCATCTTAGGTATATGTTGCTATAATATATTATGCAATACCTAGCTCGAGTAATTTTCTATGTATATATAGGAGATTTATTTATGCTTACGTAACTAGCTGTAGTTTTAAGCATGTATATTTTCCTTCTAATGTACTTTTTCTGTAGGCTATGTTGCATCACGGAAAAAAGATGAAACATGGGATGTATGACACACTTGTTTTGATCATTAATCAAAATTTGGGAGATGCGACCATCTTTCTTCCAAATCAGAGCTTTTCCCTCTTTTTCGTACAATATAATACTCCATGCTTCATACATCAAAAAAGTAATAATGCTCGATACAATTTTTATTATGGGGGAAGAAAAGGCTGGTAAAATAAATAATGATGAAGGGTACACAACTTGTACATTGTACAGTGCAAGGTAATCATGGATTCACAATTTGAATTGCAAATAAATACGTCATGTAAAAAACTGTGGATTATAGGACCAGAATCAGAACACGGACACGAGCAAGAACTCAAACAATGAGAAAAGAGCAAAAACAAGTTGAAAGAGGAAAAGAAAACAAAAGGCAGACAAAAACAATTTTTAATGATGAGTGATGCCAACTCGGCTTTTCCCTGTTTGTTGTTGCTCTTACGCATCTTATCGGTGTGTTTGCTCCTTTGTGTATGTATGTTTGTCATGTCGTCTGCTGGTATTTTATATATTATACATTATACATATTTATATACACAAGCATAATGCATAAAAATATCCATTATACTTTATACATAATGTATTTTTTGTGTGTTTTTGTCCTTGTTTGGTGTACAAATATTAGCTAAACAGGCAAAGATCGAAAACCTGAAGAAGGGCAGGCAGAAAAGACCGGATTGGTCCGTTATGATGAAAGAGATTGAGACTGCAAGAAAACTAAATCATGTCGAATGTAACGACAGGAGCAAACCCATTTTACCTCGGATGAAGAGTCGCGGCAAGGTAAGCAAGAGTATAATAATAATAATAATATAATAAAATATGAAAGAAGGAGCACTACTAAAGTATAGGATAAAGAATCCATATAATATTCGGCATAAAAAATATTGTTCATAGATAGATACATACATACATACATCTAGCGTAAGATGAATGTCTTACTTTGAATCTATGTTTAATCATATCATTATTACATTTATTTTCCTCATAAATACCAAAATCCTTGTCCCTGAAAAGTAGACAAAACTTTTTTATGATAATATGTCTACTTTTATTATACATTTTGTTCGACATGTATTTTCACCGATGTATGTTTAAGGACAAAAGATAAAATAATCTTGAATCCTGATTCTTTTATACATAACACACACATTATACATGATATTATTATTACGTACAATATTAGTGGTTATTCAATATTGATTATCTTTTTATACAATTTCCATTATTCCTTTATTACCTTCTTTCTCTATTACACACAAGACAAAGTTTGAGACCAAACTTTTATTCGCTTGTTCCACTAGACATGAAAGAACAATTTGCAAAATTTATTCCTGTTCCCCTACATTTATCCATGTGTATGTGTGTAATATTTTTATTTGGAAATCTGCAGCGTCTTTCCTCCATAACATAAAATATGGGATTATAAGTTACACATATTTTATACTAACTACTTTTTATCGTACACACACACACACAATAGTTTTAAGTTTCAAGATAAAGGAAAGGGGAAAGTACTGCGTAAAAATCAAAGAAATGGTGAAAGGGATCTATGACATAGCCTGAAACTTGATAGACATCATTCAATAAAATATTATACAATAAAGATAGATATTAGTTATATATAATGTGTATAACTAGAATCTCAAGCAAAATGTGTGTACTTATTTTCATGTTACCTTGCATCTGTATGTATACATGACACATTTTATACTTTTTATATCTTTCTATCGTTTGCTCATATTCTCTTGCTCTTTCTTTTTTTCAGTTCGTCTTTGATAGCGAGGCCAAACCTCAGACTAAAGGGGATGCTTTACTCAATAAATTACTCACTGAAATCCAAGGCGGTGTCAAGCTAAAAAAGGTGCAAACTAACGATCGCAGCAAACCGATTTTGACTGGTGAGTTGGGGAAAATACTGAGAAAAAATCAAGTCTCAATGATAAATTCAATTGAGTCAAATTCTCTTTCTTCTTCCTTTCTTCTCTGTTTTCTTCGAATAGCCCGTAGGCATAAAAGAAAGAAAGAAACGACACGAGCAAAAAAGGGATCGGGAGTAAGGGAGGAAAGAAAGAGATTTTGAACAATTGCTGATAGTTCGTGTTTCATATGTCATATGTATAGATATTATACCGATATCTGAATTTCTATATTTATAAATACGACATTTTTTAAAAGACGAAAATTACATCCGTTCTTTTCCCCCCTAAATTCTTCATATTTACAGGCTTAAGAAAGTTCCGACGACAAATGACTATAGAAGAGAAGGATAAGGATAAAGATGGCGAGGACGGAGCAAGCTCAACGCCATCGGTCACCGATGAAATTGGGAGCATGGGCATGGATCCCTTGGACATTGATGACATTGACGTTCTCCGGGATGAACTTCAGAGCGCGAAGCAAATGTTAGAGCTGGAGATACAAGCCAAGATTCTGTTGGCCAAGGAGAATCGGGATCTGAAATGTCAAAATATTACGATGGAAGCTAATATTGAGGACTTGAGATATGAACTGAAACAACAACTCTCCCTCATACCCTATGATGAAGGACGGAGAGACTCGAGAGCTTTTAAAGATTTAAAAAAGTCCAAATCCGGACTGTACAAATGTCCTTCCGGTATATAATAAAATACAATGAACATATATACAAATATACGTACATATACTTTGAACTTCAAATTATAGGAAAAGTACAAGAAAATGTATCATTAAAATAGAATAGGAAAAGACGGTATAGGTAATCCGCTTTATAAAAATATGATTATCCATCATCCCATTTTCTCTTTCTATTTTTATCCAGGGATTCGAAAATCCAAATCCGGGTTTGCAGCAAAGGCAGCCGGAGCTGAAAAGAACAAAAAGGATGAGGAGGAAGATCTTGGAGAACTCAACGAACTCGAGGAGGAAATCAATGCCTTACGAAGTCAAGTCAACGCAGCCAAAGAGACGGCAGAGGATTGGGAAGCAAAGTTTAAGGAAGCCAGCGAGAAACTTTTACTCGCACAAGGTCATTTTTTATGTCTATCATATAATGCCCTAAATCTCAATTTTATCTGTCTGTAAAAGAGAAGAGAGAAAAAACATTTTTAACTTTTCCATCTTTTGTATATCTGCCCTAGATAGTTATTCATCACTATAATACTGATATGTATATGATATACGTACCTTTGAGATTTTTTATACTTTTTTGTCATCCGTAATCTACCTATGTATGTATGTGTGTCTATACGTACATGGAAATAAATTACGCTATAGATGAGCATTATGTACATTGTCTCTCTCTTTCTCTCTCTCTCTCGATGTGTCCTACAGGAAATCTCGAGGACTCGGAGCAACGTCGTCTAGTTTTGGAGAAGAAGATTGAGAAACTTCAAAGTCAAAAGGGCGTCGCTGTCTCCTCGAATGACAAATGGACCCAGACAGAAGAGCAGATTCAGCAGAATATGCAGGGTCGTCGAGTTTCTCGACAGTCCTCAACCTCAACAGCAGCCTCCCGCAAAGCATCCGCGACACCAGGTGATACTTCGGGCTTGGGAGCCGACGGACTTTCTGGAGACGAGTACGGCTCCGATGACTCAGATCTTGAGGTTGACGAGGCCACCATCCAAAAGAAGAAGGAGGAACGAGAACGAAAACTCTGGGAGAACAAATTGAGGAATGTTAAAGAGAAACAAATGGCGAGCAAATTGGAGAGAAAGAGTTTGAAGAATCAACAGAAAAAACTCGAGGCGGAGGTATGTCATATTTTACACATGTATTAGTTAGTTTGAGAATGTCATGTAGGATCTGACGATTACTTACATAATATATTTCTTATCAACAGCTCAAGGAAATGAAGCAAAAGCACAAGGAGTTGCAAAAGGAGGTTGACAAGATGGCCAAAATGCTGAAGGGTGGTGGAGGAGACGATGACGATGATGAGGATGAATCCGAGGAAGAAGAAGAAGAGGAAGAGGAGGAGGAAGAAGAGGAGGAATCATCTGAGGATGATTCAGAGGAAGAATCGGAATCTGAAGAGGAGTCCAGTTCCGAGGAGGACGACTCCGAGGCTACTCATGAAGACCGAGTCAATCTTTTTACAACTAGAGTGAAACGATGGGATAATATTTTGAATGCCTTGAGAAAAGGCAACTATTTACTCAGAGGTACTTTTACTTTTCAGTAATTTATAAAATTTCAAAAAGAATAATTAGTTATTCCTTTTTTGTCTATGAGCATATTATTTAATTTCTAATTTTATTTTTCTATAGCTAATATTGACCGACTAAAGGATGACCTAGAGGATGTACGAATCAAGTACAACGACCTAGAGCATGAATTAAATGTAGTCTTGGCTGATGTATAAAAACTTTTAAACTTTTGACTTCTATACTTGTTTGTTGTACATACATGAAATGCATAATATTTTAAAACGCTAATGTAAAAAAATGTGTGTGTAAGGAAAAGAAAGAAAAATAGTGTGCGTCATATTATCGTCACAAAAAATAATTGTACAGAAAATTAAAAAAATAAACTTAGTTAAATTGTGAGCATTTGAAATGCCTATAATATTTTACGGATTCTCTATAATAAAACTATGTATATATTATTATAATTCATTTAACGTACCATATATTGATTTTCATGTAAATATCTTAAGTATGCACAGAATACTGTGAGAAAATCACTACTGAATATTGACTATTTACTTGTAAAATATTTATTGCTGTTGTGAGTTGTGAATGTAAGTCCTCAATGTAAAGGGTGTAGAAAAGGTAAACAAACGAAAGCTCTTTGTTTTTAAACAAAACCTATACTATATTATTGTTATTCATAATGCTTGTATAATATCATATACTTTAAAACATTGATATATTAAATTATAAACTACGTATTTACTTATACTTGAAGCCTACAAGTTACGTCTTTTCTAATGTAGTAACATAATTATTATACTATACGCAATAATATACATATGATATTGTTATATATAATCAACTATTATTATTATTATTAATGCCATACTTAATGTAAAACTATTCTCAATATCAACTGTATGATATATTATCCTTCAAAACAATACTCACTGATGAATTGTCTCAATAAAAAATTCATTGATGGAAACTTTTGAGGCAAAAATTACGAATGTTATATATATAACTATGAACTTTATTGACACTCCTGACGTTGTATTAACTATTTTTATATCGATATTTTACAAGCTGTTGAAAGTATGAAAGTGTTTGATTCGAAAAACCAGAAAATTAGTGCAGCCATTTAAAATTTATAGAAGAATCATGTCATGAACCGCCTAATATAAGTAGCAAATTTCACACATCGATTCAAAGAACTTTTAATTTCTTCTACCCCCGAGTATTATTAACACCATACAACACTATATTAAAGCTCCGTTTCCTAGGATATTTTCTAGATTCAGTGAAAACTCGCGTCATGATCCGATGAGGAAAAGATCGGTAACTGCATCTATAAAGCATAATATTATACTTTATACTTTATAGTATATCTATATGTACCATAATAACCCACAAACTATGTATGTAATTCACAAGTAGGAATTCACAGTAAATAAGGCATTCCTTTCCGCATACTCCTACCTACTTACTATCCTTACTCCTTACTTACTCAGTCACTTTCTTTCTACTACTTCTCTTTCTCCTCATCACTCAACAGTTGTTCCATGTATTTTATTTGAAAAAGTAATTTATTATTCGGATAGATGCCTTCAAAACTTCAAACTCCTCTACTTTATCTACTTCTAGCTTCTAGCTGTCTCCTAAGTACGTACATAGTTTACCATAATACATATACATACTTGCCGTTTGCCGTACAGTTTACACACACTCACGCAATGAAAATTGTGAAGAGAGACGAGAGAGAGAGAAATGTGTGCGATATTTTACATATATGATGTTGATGATGATGATGATACATTGGCACTTACCAACTAACAACTAACTAATACACAAAATTGTACCGAATTGTGCACATGCACAACATTTTGTGCTTGAAATGTATAGTGTACTATATGCATAGGGAGGCAAAGCATATTGAGAGACGAGGAATATGCGTGGGTTAGAAAATTTTCGCATGTTGAAATTACATTTTACTGCCCTATATATTCTATGGTAAAATATTACATGGGTCTAATGTTCTAATATAATCTCAATTATTTCCATCCAGTCACCCACACACACGCAGACATACATACATACGCATATGCCTTTTTCATGTTGGTGTCCGTCTCCACATCTTACATACATGCATATAAAAACATATGGGATACAATTCATAAACTTAAGTTGTACAAATACAAAACAAATATACCTGCAACAGTTGCTTGGAAATGAGACAATGATCCCAACATCTATATACACGTATCATGAGTAATTTTATTGGGCATATCAAAACATCAAGGAAAAGTATGTAATAACGAATAATATTATATTATACCGAATTTGAGATCATTTTACAATTCATAATTTGAACTAGGTAGAATCAACTCAACACGAACCTCATCATCTTGATTCTTCATCGGATACAAGAACGTAGTCAGTACCAAAATTTTGGATTAGTCTTTGTGGGTTCGGGGAAAAAAACAAAAAGAAGTTGTTGAGGTACATCATTGTGTCGATTGTATTATTGTTATTTATTTTTTTGTTTTGTATTGTATGCTGTATGCACATAAGTATTGTATATTATGCACATGTCGATGATCCAACATTAGGAAGAAGAATGAGACGAATGATCATCCGGCTTTCCATTGTATTGTGCTACATATTGTTTTATCACATACATGTATATATATAAAAGTGAAGTAATGTTCTGTGTGTGATGATGATTACTCTCTAAATGTCTCTGTATGTGTGTGTGTGTGTGTGAATGTGTGTATGTGTGTGTTCTATTACGAATTTGGCAAGTTAAAAAATATTCGATGGCCCATACTTATATGGTGTGCCCATGATGATGGTGGTGGTGAACTTAGATTATTATTATTCTTGAAAGTTGGTTACAACTGGTACTTAATCCATATCCATAAGACATAATACTATATTTACCGTGTGGTAATATGTGTAGTAGCAGAAGGAGCGAGAGTGAGAGAGTTAAATAAGACGATGTGTTTTATCTACAAGTACAACAAGCACGCAGATATACATATAGATATGTATTATGTATAGATGCATTCACATCGAAAGAAAGAAACACTAGACTGATTCAAATAGAACGCCTCCGTCCTGGTATTCCCATGAAAACACCCTGGTTTCAGCAAGCATCACAAAAAAAACATTCTCATACATATTATTAGACATGAAGGTATTTGAATTTGAATCTGAATCTATACACTAAAATGTTATAGATGGAAAGACGGAGGTACACAATATGCGTAGAAGAGTATTTAGTTCAAACATTTTTTATTGGAAATGGATGAAGAACAACAAAAACAAGAACCTCCTCATACTTTTTCCTTTGCTGCTTGGTCAGGGACGAATAAAGACTTTTCCTATATCTTACTTACGTACCCAAAGGAACAACCGATGCGATCCCTGATATGTAATACCTACATACTGACTACTGATGATTGCAATTATTGTCAGAGTATCAAGCCGAATAAAACTTTGTGTTGTATACGTGCATCTGTTTTCATCTGTTCCAAGTTCCAAGTAAATATAAATAATCCAATACGTACATATATAATATTATTGTGTAGATGCATAGGATACAATATAATACAAGCAACGAATCTACAACAAATAATAAAGTCAGTTGCACTCGCCCATAATTTTATTATATGGTAGCATTATGCCCAAAATTATGAGTGATACATATTGATATTACTATTATTATGCTATACTTTAAATGCAAAACGAAATCCGCACAATATGTACATATATCTGTACATGTGACAAGAAAAGAAGGAAATTCTCAATTTTTTTCTGCTCCCACAACAGCGGAAATTATGACTAATGACAGCAGCAGCGAACAAAGCACACTACTCAATTTTTGACTGCATATTATACTGGCACTTGATAAAATTCTCTAAACATAATATAGCACCACAAAACTTCCTTGTTCTTCACTTGAACGGTTCATGTCCAGTAATAATAACAATAATGCATCCAAACGTTTGACTATGACGACTGCATATTACATGCTGTATTCATAATAGAGTGCAATGCAATGTGTTTAATATGTATAAACACAAATGATTCAAATGAATAGTTACAACATGAACTTTCAACGGGAGCAGAAGAACTCTCGGGGTAATTATATTAATATGAAGATAAACGAATTTGTCAGACATAATACACTTAGCACATGTGTATGTATAAGAGCATCAGCACAATGCACACAAGTATAGTCATTAAAGAAGAAAAGGAAAAAGACTCGCCAGTCAGTCAGTCAGTCAGCTATGTAGTTACACTAAATAATACTAATGTGTTTGAATAGGCACATAACTCGCACAAAATACAACCGAGCAACAAGTATTTACAAAAAGCATATTATGTATGATACAATATACGTAGCTAGATATTAGCACTGAACAGTTAAATTGACTTGAATGTATTAAACGTTAAAAGTCCACATGCCATTGACATGGACCACTCGATCGAGGAAAAATGTGTTAAAGGCAAACCAAAAAAGGAAACTCGCCTGATAAAAAGACTAAATGGTAAAATACATATTAAATACGAATATGTATATACCTATACAAAGAGCTACAAGCAAAGGGATTATAATTTACAATACTGATATATGTAATAAAAAAATGGAGAAAGAAAATTGTATATTTGTGGTAAAAAACATTTTCAAACATAACCTAATATTCAGGCATTGTAAACATACATTTACATATCCTTACATTTGAAATGTATCATTATCTACATGAATGGAAAATACAAAATAAACCACATTTAAAATTAATCGGAACCTGTAACCTACAACCAAACCTCACACATAATAAGAGTACCTATATACGAAGAGGCACACAAAACTACATGCATCATACCTACCAAAAATATCCTCCGTTGCATGCAAATAAATAATTAGTTATTTAACCCTATTACCCATATCATCTCTTCATATCTGTTTGTAGATATTACATATTATTGTTATTATTATTATTTATGTCTCTCAAGAGTATCGAGACTGAAACAATAAATATTGATATAAATTTGTTCTAAACTTTAAATAGCTAACTATGTATATGTACACACAGTAAACCAAGCAAAAAAATAAATGAATTGATGAGGAGGAAGCGGTCTCTCGGTACAGACTTCAATGTGTAGTATAATAAGTGTTGTTTTTACACATAGTCCCATACAGACACATATAAATATCTATGTACATGCCGGCTGTTTTTGTTGCTGGCAATGGAACGAACAAGCAAATAATACACACACACACATATATATGAAATAAAAATCTCGCCTATCTTTCCTTCTGTGTGTGCCACACGATTCCTGTTTGCTTACTATATACTACCCTACAGTACACTACACGTAAGTGTTCTAGACGTCCCCGGTGAAACGAAAAGCAAAAAGGAAAAGAAGAAGTACCAACACAAAACTCACAAAGTACACACTGTATACTGTATAATAAGTATACACACACACACACACACACACACACTGTTCTCTCAAGTAGGTTTCCCCACCGCGAAAAGTGTAAAGGAAAAGGAGGAAAAGAATAAAACGTAGAGAAGTAAGTAATCTCCAATGTTTCACATATTCTCTATATAATTCTCTATCTCTCTTTCTCTCTCTCTCTCCCTCACCTTACGTTGGTTGTTGAAGCTATTGAATTTTGACTCATTCCCTCTGACACACAACGTACCAAGTACTTACTTGCTTACTGAATACACACGATCCTCACACTAGCAAAAAGTTTGCAAAAAAAGTAACTTTCCACGCGTGTTTGTGACTCTCTCTCTCTCTCTCTCTCTCTCTGCCTGCTTTTATCTCTCTATCCCTTACTGGAAACGACACACTCAAAACACACAAAAGACATATTACACACATATACAATTTATATTCCATTCAGCTTGAAGAGATTAAAAGAGAGAGGAGCGCGAGAAGGAAAACCGGAAAGTAAAGTTTTCAGGAGTGAAAAGTCATAAGACAATTGTTGCGAGTGCTGCTGCTGTTCTCCCACTCACTCCTGTATGCACACAGTCCTCTTTTCCGTGAGTGAGAGGAGACGGAACGTGAGAGTGTGAGAGCAGTGAGTGTGAGTACATTGCAATATACTACACACACAGGCGATATTTTTAAGCACCAGCAGTTTGAAAAAGGAAAACGTCCTATCTATCTACATTCTGCATTCTTCACCACGAAGGATTCTCAAGACCTGCCCTGCTTTTGTTTTTATGTGTCAAGTGTCAAGGGTCTCTCTTGCCTTAACTCCAAGTACGGAGTCTCCTAAGGAAACGACGACACGGTGAAGGTAACGTGTATAGGGAATTCGGGGAGATTACCTTATAAGGTTCTTCTCACTGTCTCCCAGTGTTGCCGCTAGTATCATCATCATCATCAGCAGTAGCATCGCTTTTCCTTTTACTACTACTACTGAACGTGAATACAACTACTAATACAGTACATTACACACACACACAAGTTTTTTTGCCACATAGTCGCGTGTGCAGTGTGTACTGTGTGTATATTATATTTTACATGTGCCTGTGTACGTGTACACATTTTATATATATCTCCTAGTCCTTTACTTTCACGGACTTTTTTTTTCGTCACATTACAAAAAAAAGAGATTCTAATCTAAATTGTTCAGTGCAATATTTAAAATAGTTTTTAAACTTGTACATTTCTCAAAGGATTAACAGGTAATTGGTTTCTTTTTTCATTTACTTTATACATAGTATATTATACACTCGTTATTTCTCAACAAAATAGGTAGTTGTACAGTGTAAAGCCATAATATTGTGTGTAAGTCCCAAGTTTTTCTGTGCTTAAATCAACCGGAAGATACACATTTATCAAAAGAGTGTCGAGATATAAATTCCAATCAGTTATTTACAATGCCAAGAGGGAAATTTAATGTGACACTTGCTGGATGTTCAAGAATAATATACACCAACATAAAACGGAAAAATATGGCAACATTCTAAAATGTATAGAAAAAGGCAATATATGAAACAGTGATGAGATTGTGGAATTGGACAATGACTGCTAACTAACTGAAATATTATACATATAACACTCCAGTGTCAAATGGAATATCATTACAATCACTTTCCTCGTTCCTCCTAAACTTTTTCAAGTGGTGTTTGGTATATTATTAACATTATTATGCGTGGCACTTACATAATACATGTTGTGTACGATATACAGCGAACTAAAACTACATGTGTTTTATCGGTATGTCGTGAGTCGTGACAAAGTCATGTCATCGCCGCACATATTAAATATACACCTCAGAAATAGACCTGACTCATTAATGGTGAACGGGCACACACACACATGTATGTGTACATTTTACATGCAAACATGTATGTACTATTAACTATTAGTAGCACTAATAATAATTACTATTATTATTTATAACTTTTAAAAATATATTATGTCCCTTGCAAAGTACAAATAAGAGAGCATCAGTATATGTATAAGTAGAATACATTCTGATTTCTCCCATATGCTAAAACATTTCGGCATTATATGAATGATATCCCTCTACTTATGCACTTGTTGCTAAATAATGTAATTTAAACTTCTTTTGACAAACTACGCATGTATATCACGATGAGTTACTGAGCTATCTATTTCATTCAAAAGATAATTCATTAATGAAGATAAAATAAATATTCAACGAACTATAATAAAATTGAGTCATGTCAATCTGGCTCGAGCAGTTAGCCCCCTGTGAACATGTGTATTTACACAGAATATTGTGACCTGTTGGTATGGTATTTTCTTAAAATCATCTCTTTTCCAACGTATATCTACATATTATGGACCAACAAAATAGTTTGCAAAAACATGCGTGTCTTTTTTTTAATCAAGAAATGAAAATCAGGGTAAATGAGAACTTGAAAGTTTTGATTCCATTATAAATTACATTTATACTATGACGGATTTCCGAATCCGCTGATGGAATGTTAGATCAGTTGAAAAATACGAAAATAAGGCGAGTGCCTTGCATAAAAGTAAATCTAATCAGTTTCTCTGTCTTTACTCTTTTACCATCAAGTTGAAAGTGAGGGATAAAGATTGTAAAACAAGGTGAAAATGTTGATTGTTAAAATTTTCAATATCAAAGCGTATCTAACCGTCCAAACCAGGTTGACATTGCTCAATCGGATTATATGGTGACAATAATAAGTCTAGCTTGTATGAATAGTCAATACCTTTGTGCTTTCAATTACCAGCAGAGAGATAAAAAGGATGAGAAAAACGAGATATCGCCGATTAACCGTATCAGTGTTTACAAAGACTAGGTACTAAGTACTAAACTACGTAGGTATATATACTTAAGTAAGCATGGGGAAGCGTCATTGTTTGTTCATACATGTAATATAACCCTTTCAATGAGTTTGTAAATAGTTTCCATACTCTCTTATATAACATATTACTATATATATATATAGGGGGAACAATTAGGTTAAGTATCTAGATAATTAAACTTATATTGATGATTATTATTAAAGAAATTATTATATTAATATAATAAATTAT
>JAQIVE010003928.1:0-15555 GCA_034698285.1 Sminthurinus bimaculatus | reverse complement strand
TATTATACTCATATATATTATATATATATAATATTATACTCATAATATATAATATGTTTTATGACTTTTGCAGAATCTTTGGGGTATGTTTACTGATGTATAGGAGGGGTAAAACTCAATATTTGAACTGAAATGTAATGCTGAAAAAGTTGAGCAGGGACAGGTTTTTTGTTTTTTAATTTTAAAACCAATATTCTAATAATAATTATTGATTATACATATATCTGTAGATTATGAAATTCTTCAAATGTTGTTATTAATAGCAATAATTTTGACTTTTTACTTTGCTAAAAGTATAATAATAATATATTTAACCATTTACATGATCCACGATCCACGATTATTATTACTATCAAACAATTCTACTAGTAATCGTAGTGCTCGTCGTTTTTCGTCGTCACTGCATAATAATAATAATAATAATTTGGTAATCACAAGCGACATAATATGTATTTCACAATATATACATAATAGAGTCGGTAGTAGGTAGTATGTAGATGTAATATTAATCAACTCTTTATTATATTATATCGTCATTGTTTTAGTTCTAGTTTTATCGTTAGTATAATATTTCTGTCTTTACTTCCCTCTAACTATATCCATCACTTCCTTGTAATGTACTGAGATGTAGTTAAGCCAGTTATCATGGCTAAATAGCCATGATCCAAGACCGAAAATTAATTAGTATGTATCTAATTACCTATCCTTATTGTCCTTTATGTAGTCAATATAATAGTCATTATACATAATATGTTATTAGTATTTTTATTATTTAAATAAAATCTAATAACGCTCCAATTTTTTTATTTGTTTTATCTGTGGTTCATTCATTTTCTCTGGTATACTTACATACATACAATACATGTATAAAAGTACATAGTAGGTAAATATAAGTTAATAATACGTAAAAATACTTACATTTCACAGACACGCGAAACGTTTTTACGTACACATATGTACTGATATTTGCGCAGTAAATATTATATGAGTAGTGAATATGCAGTGGATATTTTTATGGTACAAAACCTTACACTAAAGCTAAACAAATGATGACAAAATTATTTTCTTTTGCACTATTACATTTTTTTTGCTATTTACCAATAAGCTAAATCTAACTGTTGTGTTTATATATACATAATAAATACGTACGTACATACTTACCAAGCTCGTGTAAAAAGGAATCGTACTTGAATAAGTACGTTATAGATACATAGATAGAAGAATATTCTAATTTTTGACATTGCATTTTCATTCACGTATCATCAAATGATGTAAAGAGCAAATAATATGTATAATGTATATTTATCTACACATACAAATAAAATATTACAGTGTGCAACAGGCATTATTCTCTTTTAACTCCCCCCCCCGCTCTCTCTCTCTTTCTCTCTATTCGTAACTTATAAAATTGTGAAGCAATCGTATGAATATGATGATGTCGATGATGCTTTTGTTAAAATGTATTTAGTCTCTGTAACATATTATAATATGTGTACTTGCTACTACGACGAAATATGTATTAGTATGTATTGTACATGTGAGATTTCATTAATTCCTTTACCTCTCCCTCTCTCTCTCTCTCTCTATGTCTTTCATCTCTATTTAACTGCTACGACAACTCCTGTTAAAAGGTTGCCACAATGCGTAAATGAGTCAAGTATACGTAAAATGCGTATCGTAAATAAATGTGCAGAAGGGAACACACAACATTAAAAACATATGATGTGAGACGAAGGGAAATTTGTGGATTTTTGTTTTCAAGGCCCTTCTTTTCGAAGCATCTTTTAGATAGAGTTAGTTAGCGTTTGTGTAATCACTATAATATAGATATAGAGTGTAGAGTTAGTGATTTACACATCGTAAATAGTAGTACGTACACAGTACGTACACACATGAGTTTTACATACATAGATATTGCATATACATATAACATATTTGTAAACATAAGTAGATAAGGACGTAGTACTACAGTATTAAAAGTATAGTGTACTAAAAATCAATATTAAGTATAATATTATATTATACCCAAAACAAATTATTATTTTATTTTTATCTTTACATTACTTTTATACTCACACATGTAGAGTGAAGCAAGAAGGAAAAATAGAGTTTAATTTAATTATCACTACCATTAATATAAAGTATAGCACCTATAATAATATCATATTATGCATTTTGTGGCTGTGTAACAAAATAAAAATAAAGAAATAAAGTGCCTAAAAAGCCTAAACCTAGGTAAAAAAAGGACGTGGGAAACGGCAGTTCAAAATTTTAGTGCTACGAAATAGAGAGTAGAGAGGAATATTAAATCTAGATAATTAATTATACTTAATCATGGATAATAAGGATGTTTTAAATTACCTGGCCTTCAATCAGGACTTTTCATCTTTGGGTGTCGGGACAGCTCACGGATGGACCCTTGAGTCCCTAGTTGACGATAAACTAGAAAGAATTCATGAAGCAAATGCTACTGATGGTGTTCGTATTGTTGAACGATTGTTTTCCTCTTCTCTTGTGGCTATTGTTTCATCTCAAAGTCCTCGAAAGTTAAGAGTTTGTCATTTCAAGAAAGGAAATGAAATTTGTAATTATTCTTACGCAAATACCATATTGGCCGTGCGACTCAACAGAGCTGTAAGAAATAAATAAATATAAAAATTTCACTATCATTGTGATTTTATGATTTATAATAATATAATATAGTTTATAATGGTATATTTGTATCCTTTGAATTTATTGTATTTTGTTTTGGTGATGAATCATGTTTGAATATATACGTAATACGTACTTATGGAACTGGATTTAAAAACAAGTTTTGTTTTTTTTTATGTTGAAGTTGGAAATTATTCGTTATTCTAAGGTCTAAGGCGTCTTTATAACAATATGAGATTTAAAATTTAAAACCTAGAACGTATGCTGTATCATTTATTTTTTTAGGTCAACTCATTTAAATTTTATCAATCATAACATTTTTAAAAATGCTCAGAAACGGAGAAAAATGATCACATCAAGTACATAGTTGGTAGTTGGATTTCACTTCCTGTTCCTCTCTTTGTGTACCCCTGTGTGTCGACATGTGTGGATGTGTGGAAGATGGGAATTAAGTGTTTAGGTTATTTTCGATTCATACATAAATTGAATATGTATATGATTAGTTCTTTTATCATTTAAGATAATATATTTAGATACCTTGATGATGAGACGTAATACTAATAAGCACTTACTTTGTATTTATTATTATTTACTACCATATAAAGAGTTGCTGATGTCATATATATTTTATTGCCAAACTAGCTTAATTCTTAATTTTTTTTACATTGCTTTGTTTCTGCGATAATAATTGCAGCTAAATTTATTTTTAAGATGTTTCAACGAATAATTGTTTTGAAAAAATATCATTATAGACAGTATACATTATTTTTTCGTTTGTTTTTTTGGACATAAAGATTGAGAATGTGTATGTAGTATGTACATATTACATATATGTATGTAATACACATACATATTATGTATTGCTATTGTGTTTACTATGCACGAATGTGTTTAATATGGTTTGTTAATCATTGTTTAAAATAGACGAATTGAGAAAATTGGGACGAGATCACAAAAATGACCAATAGTAATCATTGCAATAATTACGAGGAAAATTATGCATAATAGTTTTTTAAAAAATTATTTACTTTAGTCAGCAAAATTATTTGTATCAAAATAATAGTAAAGTATAATGAAATGGATTTATCCATTTACATATCATATTTCCCAGCTCAGATGAGCATTTTATAAGTACAATATTACTTCATTTAATGCACAAACTAAAGGTTATAGTTTGAAATATTCAGAAAATGTTTAGTAAAACTGAGTGTACTGATATGAAGTAATAAAATCACGACAATGTAAAGGAACAATGGAGTGCACATACATACTCTATAATACATTAAAAGGATAAGGAAAGAAGGAAAATAAGGGAAGTCATACAGTTTAAATGATATTGAACTCGTAATTTATGGGCAAACATGGTCGTAGTGTAGTTAATGGTCAGACTTTTAACACTGATCGTGAGTTATAAAATACAAGAAGTCGTAAATTGTTTTTATTATTTTGTAGCACCATTCATTCAGGTCTGCCCGCAGACCATGGAACCCTATGAATCTATGTTTTTATGAAAATACAACAATAATACATGATACTCATGATTACTCTGTCGAGATATAAAAGTACTTGATACAAATAATGTGTGTACTAACTAAAGATGAGTTTTCTATACGACGTATTAATTTTTTTTGTGCATGCTTTCAGCGGCTTGTGGTATGTCTCGAAGAAATGTTATACATACACAATATTCGGGACATGAAGATTTTGCATACCATAAGGGATACTCCCGCAAATCCTCATGGAATTTTAGCACTTTCAGTTAATGCGGATAATTCATACCTTAGCTACCCAGGGTCCAGTGCGACAGGACAGGTTCAAGTATTTGATGCATTTAACTTGCAGGCCAAGATAGTTATCCACGCTCATGGTAATTTTCCCAGCCAGTTAATTATTTACATATTATTTAATTATATTATTGTGTACTAAAAAGAACTCAGAAGATGTGATCTGTTTTCTGTTCATGCAAATGTGTTTGTATTTTTCTGGAATATAATAACAATAATAATTATTATTGGTTTTTTTATTTGTATTTGTAGCATCTCCTTTAGCATCCCTTGCTTTTAACATGGCAGGGACATTGTTGGCTACGGCATCAGAAAAAGGTTAACAAAATTTGCTGTACTAGAAGCTTTCCTCAAATATGTCTCAAACTAAACTCAACAACCTAATAGTCATTCTTGAGATTTCAAAACATCGTCTGACGAGGGCGAATCAAAGCACACAATTTGATCCAAAAATACATATATAATGCACTATTATTTAACTTATGAACCATTTCTTATATCTTTTTATAGGCACCGTCATCAGGATATTTAGTACAAGCGATGGCTCACGTCTCTTCGAATTTCGTCGAGGAATGAGACGATGTAAGAAATATTTACATACAACTATAAAAGTAGTTACTTCATATGGTTAACATATGAAGGGCTGATTTGATTGTCAGCCCTTCATATTATATTATTAATTATTATACAATTTATATAAATGTTAAAACATTTTGCTCGTGAAAGTTTACGTGTTGTTACTTTGTTCTTGATGTTTAGGTGCGTCAATTTACTCTATTGCTTTCTCCCAGGATAGCGCCTTCCTTGCTGTTTCTTCCAATACGGAAACTGTACATGTCTTTCTTCTCCAGCAACCACAGTAATTAGAATACAATCAGTCGATGGCATGATTTATTTATTGAAAGCAATAAAATGCAGTAAAATTTAAAATAAAATAGAATTTTCTGTACCTGAATAAGATATGATAAGAATTATAAAATAATTAAAAATGTATAGACAAAATCAAGTGGAAATTGGAAATTCCTGGATTGATTGGATGAAGGCCTCACTTCCCTCGCAAGTCACGGAAATTATGGCGCAAGGACGAGCATTTGCATCGATCACAACTCCGTTTCAAGGAACACAAAGTGTTGTGGCAGTAACGGGTGTAGCTGGCGCAACAGATGGATCTAAAGTCCGAGTCCTTGTGGCCTCTTATGATGGAGTTTTATATATTTATGGACTTAATACCCAGGAAGGCGGAGAGTGTCCCCTTTTGAAACAAGCAAGGTATTGTTCTTAAAATAAATAAAATATGTGTACCTAATAGCTAATAGTATTTAAATTTGAAAGAGTATATGCATATCAGTAACAAGTTACAATAATTAATTCAGCAATCCAAATCACCTTATTCTGTCATTTTACGTTTTGGATGCCTTTTTCAAGTTATGATTTATATTATTTTTATCGCTTTTGTTTTATTTTTAATGCCTCCATTGGTCAACCATGTTGATAACTTAGTAATCAATAATAATTCACTTTACATTAAACTTAAACAAATGGGCATATTTGTTTAATGTAAACGTAAAGAACCTTTTATATTAGTTATTAGTCATAGTCATAATATTGTTATAGTTTATATCTAGTATTTAAGTAATTATACTCGTTGGATGAATCTATGTACTATATATCATACATATATATATCTATGTGTGTGTATATCGTGTGCATACCGTCGATTATGATTTAGATAATTTGCAGAGCCTTTCATTTGTTTGCATTGTAATATTTACGAACATAAAAATTAAAACATTCTGATTATATCACTGCGAATCTACAGCGAATCTAAATAGTATAATCTACGGCAATATTTGTAAATAAATGCCTTATTATGCCTATTATATGTGTATGTGTATTTACATCGTACTTCAAACTATGTTGAATTTACTGTAAATAATCAAAATAATCATGGTTATGATTTGTTTTTGTCAACTGTAGGTTAGTTGGAGAAGCTGAGTCAACAAAATCACCTGCCGCCGACTCCGGTGCAAGTTACGCCAAAATCGTAAAAGGTCGCTCTACTTCTACTGAAATGTCAGGTGTCCCCGTCCCCCCAAAACATATTATGTCTATGCCTACCCCTCTTTCTGTTTTGTAGATTGTGTGTTAGTCTAGCTACTTAAAGAATAACCCGATTCTAAAATGAGGCTGTTTTGTTTTACTTTTTATAATATTTTAGATTCAGACAAACTGAGTGAGATGAGAAATGCTGTGAACCATCAATCCCCAGGGGCTACAAATGAAAATGAATTCCCAACTCTTCAGTAAAGAAACAGACAAAATGTGTCCAATGATGATGTTGTCGGAAGAACTTGCATGGATTTTGAACCTAATTTAAATGATTCACCATTACAAAATACAAAATGCTGAAGGTGCCCAAAACAAAATGGAGAGAGCCCTGTTCGCCTGTATAAGCAGGTTTTCTACAAAAAAAAACAAACAAAATAGCGGCATGATGAAGGTATATATACACTTCCACTTAAGCATCCCAAAATAAATGATAAAAAAGTATATAAACTAATATAATATTATGTAATATAAAATAAATCAAACGTGAATGCGCTAAAAACACGACGACAGAAAACTACAAAAAGTTTAATAATTCGTATGCATCATATACTAATAATGATGATTATTATTATTATAAATAATATTATTACAAAAAAAACCTTTATTATTATTATTATTATTATATTGTGCTTCGTCCTAGATTAGATACATGTATAGGAACAGGTGGTTATACCTGAGTTGGATAATCCTAAATTTAGGATAATAGTTGAGACAATTGAATGTAAAGAATTTGCGACCAGTGCAGTGTCAAAATATTTCATTTTAGTTAGTTTTGTAGCAGCGCATTTCCTGAAATGCTCGAAAATTCCGATCCAATGCTCGTTACTTGACACAAATATGGCTATTCCTTTTTGTTAGATTGGGAATGTGATGAATTGCAAATTGGATGAATCTGATGCAGTAGTAGCTATTATTATGTTAGTATTAAACGCATGTTTGTAACGAACCGTAAAGTTCAACCCTGGGTAATATAGCACATGCATAGAAGTAATTGTAGGGTAAAAAAAGTGATTATGAATTTTTATCCATCTCAGGTATATACCTGGCTCTTGTACTGTATTATTATTATTATTACTATGAAAAAAAAATGTATTATAGATATTATATTAGGCTACGATAATGAAACAATTAATATTGCAACTTTAATCAATTGTTTATATTATTTTTTTGATTTATTACGATAATTCTAGCATGATAGACCTAATTTAGAAAATAATATTACGGTACTACATTGTGCATACTATGTACTATACACAGAAAAACTAGTTAGCAAATTGTGTTGTTTTTTGGAAAAAAAGAGAGAAAGTCTTTAAATTTTCTACCACGCTATATTTTAGGAACTACGCATGTATGATGATGATTGACGATCCTTTACATTTAAATACATATATACAAATGAAAAGATTTATAAATAATAATATATTCCAAGTGTGTATATTTATCATGATGTCTATGAATGTTTTAGTCATTTCGCCTTATAAATTTCTGACTTCTGACACCCATACTATTATTATTTGGACGATTTTTTGTCTCGATGAAAACAAAAAAAGAAGGCTTAAAATGATTGTGCTATAAAATAATAATAATATTATTGGACCATAACGAAATATAAGGCGGTAACAATTATTAAAAAAAAATTTGTATTTTGTTGTTGTTTTTGTAGGTTCTTTTTCTTTCGGAAAATATTGTATTTTCCCTACTGTCTAAATCAATACATATATTATAATTAAGATTAAAATGCTACTTGTTAAACGATTGTAAAACATATACAAAGAATGTACATGCATGTAATCTAAAAGTTGGTATAAATACTATATCGTTTTATACTTGGCAACTGTACAATATGTTTTTTGAAAAAAGCACAGGAGTAGTGAAGTTATACTTAATGGTTATTAAATATTTTAGTCGCTGTACAGAAACGTCGATTAATCGTGTAATGTATTATGGATACATATATATACGAATACATGTGCGTAATAAGTAATTTGCATCCTTGTTATTCGTGTATACATGTATATGTATATCTATATATACTGAATACAAAATATCTTCACTGTAATAATGATAATAATATTATTATTATTATGTTGGAAAAATGGAAATTGAAATGGTACATAAAGTTATGTACTAAACACACACATCATGAAGAAGAAATAAAAAAAGTCAACCAAATTGAGAGTACAATGCATTGTTTCTTTATCTCTGTTTTACCAAATTCCCCATAACACAGTCCATAGTCAATATAATATAATAATATATGGACTGTACCCATAAGTTAAAAAAAAAATAATGTGTGATAATGTGTACAAAATTGTTGGAAGAATGAAAAATGTTAACATAAGAAAGTTTTTCTAGAGCTTTTAATGTTACACCAACCAATCATACATACTTAGTCATAAGAGTATGTATGTAATCAAGAAATCGTGATCGAAAGAATAAGTTTTAGATTGCAAAAGAACCAAAGTATTTTATGAAACACACATGATAAGAAGAATATCAGCATAGTTTAAATTGTACAACTGATAAGGCTTTTCATAGTCCAGAGAGGCAGTTGAAAATCTGAAAAACGAATTCCTTTGTCGTTGCGTTTCGCTTCATTCACAAGTCACAGGGAATACCAAATAGATACCAAATAGACCTTTGGGTGGAAACATTAATTAGTTAATTTATTATTCAGTTTTTTCTGGAGAAACGGCACCATAAAAAGTTGAGAAATCATACTATAACATCGACTAATTCGACTTTTGATCTTGTTTTATCAATTCTCCCATAGGTAAGTAGTAATTAATTAACTGTATAACCTACAATCCTCTGTTTTCATTCAAGTTATACATAATATAATAATAATATATTGATAGACCATTGTATTATAGTAAATTACACACCAAGCATACACCACAAACTTTGAGAATATAAATTAGAACCATGTATATTGTATATTTCATAATTTTTATAAAATTTTTATAATATATTTAATAATAATACTTAAAATAACATGTTTATTTCTTTCCTTTTATTATTTTTTGTGTTTACTTTTAGGCAATAAAATGGCCACACATTTCGTATCTGTGACCCGAATGGTGAAAGGAGTTGAAGTTGAAGGGACTACTACTGGAAGTAACATGTTCTTTGTCGTGATGGAGTCTAAGGTTCGTACAGTTCAAGATTTTGGGTTGTTGCTAGTAAAAAAACATCTTATTCCAGCCCCTTTTCAGCTTTTCATGGATGATTGTCTTCTCATCCCGGACTGTCCGATTGAAGTTTTAGCAGAATCGGACGAACCAGTATTGTAAGTTAAACATTATGAAATTATAATAATATGTATTTTTGTATTCATTCACTTTTGGTACGGTGTACTGCGTATAGTGGTCTAAATGTGTGTGTAGTGTGTATGAAATGTGAAATAATTGTTAGTTTTTTTTTCTTGTCATTGTTTTCGAGTTTAAACATGTGTGTACATTGTACAATATTAAATTCATGTTTAACTTATGGTTGAAATTATTTGAATGTCCGGAGCTTAATTTAAGTACACATTTTTATGTTATTTCGTCTACTACAACAATGAGATTATTAAGTATTATTTTTTGTTATTACAGAGTAAAACCCTGTGGCCCTCCAGCCGATTTTTCTATTTTTAGTAATGAAAGTGACTTCACCACAAATGAAGCGGTCAATAACGAAACATCACAAGATACTAATATTATTACCTCATCTGCAGGAAAAATTCGAAAAATTAGAAAAATTCTTGAAACACAAGACCTTACACTTCAAGATGTCAAGCAAAGAGATTCAGATTTAAAAGTTTCTAGTGCAGAAAATCATGAAAGGTTACCTTTTGAAGATGCTGCAAGAAAAGCTGGTCATCGAAAAACCCTTGGAACAAAATCCCTTATACTTGAAGATGTCAAGCAAAGAGATTTGGAATTAACATTTCCTAGTGGCGAAAGTGCTACAAGTATGAAAATTTCTTCTGCTGAAAAAATGCATACTACTACAGAAACGTTTGAGAAGAACGCAGTCCCTACATCAGACCCTTCCCGACTTAAATCTGACAACAGTACTTGTCCAGTACCATCTAAGAAACCAAAGTTAACGTTTCCATTTCCTCATGGAACTTCGAGAATAATCACTCCAGGTAGTGTTCGACCCGGAACTCCAGCCCTTCCCGGATTCTACAAGGATCACATTTATATTTCTCCTTTTCGAGATGATGGGCAACAAGAAAATATTCAAGCTCCAAAATAAAGAAACATAAATAAATATCTACAAAATTACAAAATATTATAACATGCCTATTTTACTTTTTACTAATTACTAAAAAAATATTATCATCATTTAATAGTTAATAGAAAAGAGTAAGTACTGTTGTTAAGTACATATACTTATTGGGTACATGTCATCAGAACTTCAATATTTAATATTTAATACCATCTTGTTATCGTTGACAAGATGACTATTATGATGCAAAAAACTTTCACTTATTATTGTATTTTGAAATACATAAACTTGTACAATTTACATACTAAATGAGTACTTGACTACATATAACTGAACCTATAATTGTTAGTAAACTCTTTTTTTAGCTAGCAATGTAGGAAAGTAGAGAAGCCATTTTTATTCACAGGTATAAAACTTTGACGTCGTTTTACATATGATGTAAGTAAATATTGATTGATATTTATTTTTTTTAAACGTTTAGTAAATAGTAAATATTAAACAAGTATGCATAATGTATTAAGTAGAACAGTAATATTATAAGTAATTAAGTAAGTATAGCTGCATAACATTTTCAAATCTCTTTTACCCTTTTTTAAACTTCTAACTCGGAGTGCATTATTGTTTTCTACTACTTTGCTTACTTTACTTAATTTTGCTTAATTTTGGAGGTTTCTAAACTATTTAAACGCGTATTTAATTTGAAGCGTATACTTATTACTTATATCTTAGATATAATTTAGAGAAAATTGTTGTTATTTGATCGAAAACGTTTTTCAAAACTATACTTCGAAGCTGCGTAGTACTGTCATGTATTTCAAATTTTAAGAAAATTATGTACTACTTACTTACGATTATAATTATTCATTATTGTATATTTTGAACACGACTGCTACTTATTTTACTTTCAAGATAACTGGTACCGGAATAATGACGGCTATACGTACATTATTCATGTCACAGTGAATATGGAAAATTTTGAAATTTTAAAAAACACTAGCGATTTTAAAAAATCCCCGGAGTTTTCGAAAAATCTACTAGTGAATTTAAAAAGTTCAATGGTCGGGGAAGGTTAGGTCAGGTCGGGGCAAGTCAGTAAAAATAGTTTTAAAAATATAAGGTAACTTTAACTAATCATAATTAACTATTTTCCACATTCACTGTAACATACACATAAAATGAAAATAAACAGTAAGTATGTACATCGTGATTTATACTTTATACATAATATTCTCTATTCTTCTATTCTCGAATAAAATAAAAACTTGTCTGATTTTTCCTTGTCTCGCGCATTGACTTTAAAAAAACTAAATAATGGCATTTAATATTATGTGCGATATAAATAATAAATAAATACAAAATATAAATACCTCAAACCTTTATCTATCAATTTATATTTAAACGATTATAAGTCAATACTTGCACTTCCTGTCATTTATCATACTTTGTCATCAAGTCATCAAGTGTGTTTTATTAGTTTACAAATCTAAGCATTTTGTTTTTAGTGTTTTTTGTTTTGAGTATAATATGTATTCATTTGTACAGTGCAAATACGTACTTAGATAATAAGTAGATATGTACATTTGACAGGTTGATAGTACATAATATTAAAGATCGACGTAAAAAGGAGTTTGGATTCTTTGTATTTATCAAAGCGACTTAATAAAATATCTATGATCTATGATCTAAAGCCAAGGACTTATTATAGCCATAAGAAAAACTATTTTTTGACGTACAGAGTGCAAAATCAAGTTAAATATTAGTCACGGTTATTGAAAATTGGAAATGAAAATGGACATGACAGAGTCAAATCCGTATCACAACGGATTACTATATGTAGGATTTAACCAGGATCAAGGTATTTTTTGCAGTATTTTTTCGGTCATCACTTTCAAAAATATATTAATTAATTTATGTTGAATGTTGTATAATATAAGTATTATATTAAATATTAAATTCTATCTTTTATAATATATTATAGATACTCACTGTCATGACCATGATAATATGTTAATAATATGTTATGGACATGATGACGTTTTATGCCCGTGAAAATGTTTTTAGAATTTGTTTAGAAACGAAGCAAAGTCAGCGATATTTCATATCTTTATATTAACGATGATCGATTTTTAAACACACGGTTCAATTTTTTTTTCTTCAAATGTAAATTTTGTAGGATGTTTCGGATGTGGGACTCAAAATGGGTTTATAATCTACAATTCAGATCCTTTGGTTAGTTATTTTATCGAATAAAGGTCGTAAAAATTACAAATTTTGCTTGAATGGCAGTAAATTGTAATATTACACACATCGCAATTTGTAATTGTTACTACAGAAGGAGAAAGAGAGACATGACTTCAACGACGGTGGCTTGGGACGGGTAGAAATGTAAGAATATGAATTTAAAATATAAATAATTTTATCTTGATTTGATGAGAACGAAACTGTGACAAGATCATTTAATTAATTTATTGTAAGCTGTAATCAGTAATATTTTTATTTTGGTGTTGTGAATTAATGTTATTATTATTCATTGTACCAAAGGTTGTTCAGGTGTAATTATTTGGGTAAGAAGTTAAAAACAATTTTACTATAAAAACCATCATGTATTTAGATCTCGTGAAATCTCATAGGTCTATGTTGAATTATATGGTTTAAATAATACCAAATATGTTTCTATTTTTCTGATTTAGCCTTAGTTGGAGGAGGCCCACGTCCAAAATACTTGCCAAATACAGGTAAAAACAGTGAAAAAGAGTTTGGTATCATTTTTATGGACAATCGATAGTGAATAATTTTATATTTTTATTTTTTATTTAAAACAACAACAAACAAAAACTAGTAGTAATGAAATAAATGTTTTTGATTTTAGTACATATATGGGATGACTTAAAAAAGAAAACAGTAATCGAGCTAGAATTTTCTTCAGAAGTTCGTGCTGTTAAATTAAGACGTGATAGAATCGTAATAGCTCTCGATAATATGATCAAAGTTTATACGTTTACTCAGACACCACAACAACTTCATGTTTTTGAAACATGTTCCAATCCAAAAGGTAAGAAGAATTTAAACTATACATTTTACAGCAATATTAAACTACAATATGACATTGAATTTTGCCCATGTTGCAATATTTTCCTACCGAACTGAAATCATTCCTCTTTCCCCCTTTCTTAATTCCGATTGTTAACCTTTGTACCTGAACTTCTGACCCTCTGCAATGTAAACTGTCTGATTGGGAAGAGACATATGTACAAAAAATAATAGTTTTTCTTCAAGACTCTTTGATGGAAGAAATGGAAATCATACAATTTATAACTACATAATTCTGTCTTGCTTTTACGTTCCCTTAGGTTTATGCGTATTATGTCCATCTTCGACCAATTCTCTTCTAGCATTTCCGGGCCAAAATATTGGGCAAGTTGAAGTTATAGGTAATTGTAACTCGAGATAAATAGTAGTATATATAGTATATAATACATGGTACATAATTACTTAAGTACAGTCCATTTCCCATTTTCATGTTTTTAAAGTTAATTTGTAAGTACTTTTAAAAGTCCTTTTTTCATTGCAGACTTGGGAAACACGGAAAAAGGATCGATTGCAATTTCAGCTCATGAGACTGCTCTCTCTTGTCTATCAATGAATTTACAGGTAAAAATCTTAGCCAATGTACATATATAAAAAGGAGCTGGCAAATCCATCATCAAAAATAACTATGTATTCCGGCCCCTCCTTCCCGACCGGGTTTTTAAAGACTTATCCGTAAACGAACTTAATTTTTATAGCTGCAGCGCGGATTCTGGGTCAAAATCGAACACATGTCGAGTATGTTGGGTTTTTTTGAGCCACGTAAAATAATGCAAGAATGCAAAGGAGACACGTAAGTATACTCTATGATAAAGCACAATGTCATTTTAATTGGGCATTATCATAGAGTACACTTACCTGTCTCCTTTGTATTCCTGCATTATTTTACGTGGCTCAAAAAAAACCTACATCCTCGATGTTCTAAATTAGGAATCATAAATTCACACTCCAGACACCCCAAACTTACCGAATCTTAAACAAGAAAGAACTAGGACACGTTAATGGGGAGCTTTGCCTTTTTGTCGTACCCATAAGAAATTTCTGGCAGTGGATTCAAATGTTAGGTGTTATTTTTCCATAGAATCCGTCTCAGACGCTTCCAAAATCAAATTTTTTCATCGTTAATCCTGAGAATTTCCAAAAGTTGATTAAATTTAGACTTCTGTGATAACAGAACGAAAATGATTTTTGAACGGAAGATTCAGTTCATTTTGACACATGAAAATACCCTTAAAAATGTTCTAAAAGTATCAGAAATGGAATCTTCGAGTTGAAAGCAATAAATTAAACCCTTACTCAAGTCTGGAATTTTTTTGAGTTATTGGTTCCAGTCAATGGAACGGAGATTTCAGTAATTAAATATTGACTATGTTTTGTTTTTCAAATCAGGGCACTTTATTAGCCACAGCAAGTGAAAAAGGAACTTTAATTCGAATTTTCGAAACGTTTAACGGTACGATGGTTAACGAGTTACGCCGTGGATCTGCAGCTGCGGTAAGTATCAATGTAATTTGCTTTCACATTACTATTATTTATGAGCATTTGTCTTGTCAAAAAGACAAAACTATTTATGCTAAGTAAACTATCAGTGGCGTAGCCAGCGGTAGGCCTGGTAGGCCCAGGTCTACCAAGTTTTTCGGCCAAATGTACAGTACTATATACTATACACTAGATAGAATTAAGTTTTTTGGGCTGCCGGCCTACT
>JAQIVE010003927.1:0-15555 GCA_034698285.1 Sminthurinus bimaculatus | reverse complement strand
CTGTATTATAGAAAACAAAACCGGCCTGAATCCGGATTGATGCTTATCTTCTATATCCTCAAATTGTCATCATTATTCTCATTTCTGATTCTGAGAGTCTTGTTCAACATGGAAATGGAATTCCTGATGTGTGCATAAGTATTACACAAAAACATCATCAAAGCAGTGCTTCTTGAAATCGGCTTGACTGTTTCTCCATACATTTATATACGTCTATTGACTTTGGTTGGGCTAGGAATACAATACGTATAATGTACATCAGATAATTGATTCGGAAACTCTTGTACTATAGAATACTCATCACATATCTATTAGTATCTTTTTTGCCGGAGGGAATTCATTCTGCTCAATGGATATTATCATCTTGTCGATGAAAAATAACTTGACTGCTTTTAACATTTAAAACGATAAAGATCTTGAAAAATACCTTAAATTCCTTGCAAATTGTTTTTCCAAAAGCCGTCAAGTTATTTTCTAACCGAGAGTAAATATGCAAAATGAAATGAGGAGGAGTCTCTTATCTTGGTTTAACAATAGTAATTGCAGACTATGTATGCATAAAATACATTATGCATGTACAATGTGCAGGCAAAGGAATCTATATCTCCAAAGGCATTGAAGTTTTTTGCGAATCTATACCTCCATCTCCATGTTCCTATAGTATAAGCTATTATGCAGCAGTGTGCGTGTATTTTGTATTTGGATTTGCACACACACATGTTTGCAAGAATACGCTAAAATGCTGGATCCGAGCTTGAGATATATAGTAAATAGTAATATAGGATAATATCTGTCGTCTATGTGTATGTATGTATATGTATTATGTATAGTTGAAACTGAATGTATCTAGATCTATTCAAGTACCAATCACAAGAACAACATGTGTAATGTGTAAATTGGCATGTGCAATGTACACCATATTACACTGATATAGATATAGATTATAGATATATTGTGAGTTGTGGGTAATATTTAATGATATAGTCAAGAAATTAGATAGTTATCCATATTAGAGTGCACAGCGTGTATAGTACACGCAGATTATAGAATTTACATGTTGTCCATGTTACAAGTTCCATTATAACGAGAATGCAGAGTTACATCATTTACGCGGTGACTCGTCTATCTGCATCTGCATAGTTATATAGTATAGTATTACATATAGATATGTGTATGCAATGTTTTATCATTCATATGACCTGAGGCTTGTCGTTCATGACTTCATGATGATGATGATAATAATAATAATAATAGGAGTTTTTGTCCATACATCCTTCCTTCACTCTTCACTCACTCGCGACTAATAGTAAGCGCTTTATTCTCTCCCAAGTTGCTGTCAGTCACTTCAGTCTGTCGAACCAAGCAGCAGTTTTCTAGTGCTCAGTTGAATCAAATTCCTGTGCCGGTCTCGCCCTTTGTTTGTACATACTCCAATTCTCGGAACTCAAGACTTCAACAGCAAATTTGTAAGTGTCAATTCAATAAGCAGAAAAATAAGGCTAGTAAAATTGAGGATAAGCTTAATTATAATATTAGTGGGGGGAGGGTTAAATACGGTGATTTTTATATACACAGAATTTCATAAATCTGTTTTAGTTTCATTTCGCAAATGTCTCTCAAGTAAAAGTTCAAATACATGGGCAATTTTTATATATGTAGTGTATCAATTTAAAGTAAAATAGGATGGGAGAAAAGAAGAATTCTTGTAACTGAAAAGTTACTGGATTTAAAAGAAAATTTTGATAGCCTTTTTTAGAGTTGATGTTCATGTAGTGATGTGCAAAATGCGCAGCTTATAAATTTTAAAAAATTTTCAAGGGCTATTTTCATTCAAAAAACTTACATGAGCTTGAATGATGAAAGCTAAAAAGAAAACTGTATAAAATTATCAGCCAACATTTACTTGATTATGTATCCTTTGGCATTTCCTTTTCATGTACAGGCTAATTCAAAATGGGAGTTGACTGCTACTACATGCCTGGCTCCAGCCCTTGCCGAGCTATCCTCATGGCCGCCAAAAATCTCGGAGTTGAGATGAACCTCAAGTTGACCAACTTGATGGCTGGAGAACATATGACTCCTGTATGTATTATGTATTACTACATCATGCTTATGAATTTTATTCAAAAACACAATTTAGCTATGACTATACTTGCTTTAAATTAAATTAAATTACAAAACATGTTTAAAAGTGAGAGAAAACTGATCATTGACCATTTTCTTCTTGATTATCAGGATTTTTTGAAGATGAACATTCAACACACCATCCCAACAGTTGACGACAACGGGTTCTACCTGAATGAGAGCCGTGCCATCCTCCAATACTTGGCCAATGCCTATGGCAAGGACGATTCCTTGTATCCAAAGGATGCAAAGAAACGATACTTGGTAAGTTTATTGAGAATTTTGTGCATAAAAATTACTATAATGTACAATAGTTTACACTTTAAATACTGGCAACTAGAGTAAAATAATAAGTGCTAATGCATTATGTTTGTGTAAAAGTGTTAAAAAACTTGCAAGATGAGTAAAATTGAATACAACACTAAAACTTTACTTATATACCTACTTATGTTTGTGAAAAAATTTATTAGGTTGACAGGACGCTCAACTTTGATCAAGGAACCTTGTACCACCGCTTTGGAGACCTCTATTACCCCGTCATGTTCGCCAAGGCCAAAGTTGACCCCGAGAAGGTGAAGAAATTGGATGAGGCTCTTGGATGGTTGGAGCACTACCTTTCTGAACAAGCCTATGCTGGTGGAGATCAATTGACGATCGCTGACTTTGCCGTTGCAGCGTCGTTGGCCACCATTGAAAGTGTGGGCCATGATCTCTCTGCCTTCCCAAAGGTCACCAGTTACTTGACCAAAGTTAAGGACGAGATCCAAGGCTACCAGGAATTGAACCAACAGGGGGCTGACCAGTTCGGTCAGTGGTACAAGTCCATTGTGTCTGAGTCTAGTTAAGTTGTTTTAGTTTAAATCTATAATATATATATATATAATATTGTATGAATACTGCTACTTATGTATGTTCATCTCAAAATATTATCCTGTTATATATTAACTGTACAAAAAATGTCTTTTCAACGCACATTCACTCTTTCACAATCAGTATTTCCGAAAATACACACATTCTCGTAACAGAATAGCGTATTTAATTTAAATCGTATACATGAAACTATTCAGAATTCTTTTTTAATCGTTATCGTTAATTATTATAAGTGATTTGGAATCTTATCGTGAATACATCATGCGAATTGTGAATCACATCATGTTACATGATGAAAAACTTTGTACAATGAAAATTGTTACACTCAGAAAAAAACTAACCAAAATTCAAAACATTTAGCAATAATAAAAATTGAATAAGAAGCCTCTGCTCAAAATTTACATTACCTCCTAAATACTCAAATTGTATATTTCGTTGTTCTTGATTTTTTTCTGGAATTTTCTTTACTGTGCATACTTTTTTTTCAGTGGCGCTCACTCTGTATTAGTCTTATTATCTTAAATCAGATAATTTTACATTGATTCGTGCTTTAATCGTCAATCATCCATCAGGCAACAGCTTTACATACATATTGAGTTAATAACGAATTATTCCAATCGTCTCTTGTTTCATCATAAGTCATAATCATGCTTATTGCGACATTTCGGATGCTGAGTCTTAATGCTAAATGATCCAGTAAAAATCATTCGAGGTTGAATATGCCATGCATACTTTTCTGCTTAATACTCTGGTAGAAATATAAGTTCATTATGATAATCCATTTCGGGTATTATAGTTTGAAAAATCGTAGGACCACTTAAAATTTCAACTGTATCCTGTCTATCACTCTATTTCATGTTTCACTTGAAAATTGCAACTAAAATGTAGAGGTCTGTCAACACATGAAATGATTGACGCGTCAGTTGTCACTGTGGATATATAGAGAGTCGTCGAGTAGGCAAATTACACGATAATGTAAAAGTGTACACAGCTTACAATCGGGATAGAAAATTTAAAAAACTGATTCTTTCAGAATAGACACTGAAAAAATTATGCATCTACTTCCCGATTCCCAGAATACGAGTCGATGATGTCTGAGATGATTTGCAGCCGTTTAGTGGGTTTAGTGGGGCGCTATACCCCGAATTCCTCCAATGTGTCTTACACCCCGAGATGCTCCTGACTTTGGTCCACGTGATGGAGGCTGTTGGCCGGTCAATTTTACCAAACTGAATAAAAAAATGACCGTTTCCAAGGCACACGAACGGGGACGTCGCCTCCAAAAAGTGCCTCATGTGTATAAAGTGTGTAGAGGTTGATAATTATTTTTTTCATTTGGTTTCCGAAATCTTCGGCGTCTTGGTTTCGCAAAAATTGACCACTGTTACTTGCACGCTATAATCCTTTCTAACAGTTTTGCAGTACATAGAAGGGTATTATTGTCAGATAGGCAAGCAACGAAATCGTCCGTTCACCCTATCTATGTATCTTTAGTTTATCTTTACTTTATCTTTAGTCAAGTGTACAGTTCCTATACCTGACACAGCTGCCTTGGCTAAAATCCTTTTTGGCCAACCAATTTCACCCACAGTGGATACACTAATTCAATTCTATCTTTATTATTTATTTTTCAAGTCAAATCTCGTCTTTAAGTCAAAGCTAAAGTCAAATCCGAAGGATTGAATGACTTTCTCATCATTCTGTGCATCACTGAATTTATCATTGATGAGGATTAAGGATGGCAATGGCAATGGCAATGGCACTGGCACGGCAGTAATAAAATAATGTAGAAAAAAATCAACTTGAAAATAAGGCTTTCGATTATTTCTTTGTCGAGAACAAGGACAAACTTAAAACCAAATTGAAACCTACACTCACGTACATACAGAGTTTGTGAAAAAATTTACAGTCAAGTCAATATTTCAATAATTAAACCCTTTTTCAAGAGCTTTTCTCCTTGTCATGAAAATTTTATCATCAAACATACATATTATTTTTACCTATATTTTCTCTTAATATAAATCTTAATATGCATTGCAAATTTTCTAGTGTGCATCTTTTTATCAATTTATCAGGCTAGACCAACATTTAATTTCGGTCTATGTTAGGAGTTAGGAAATCCCTTATAAATATTTAAGTCAAGAGAAATTTTTTTTCTACTTTTCTCCCACGTATTTTGTATTTTGTAGCTTTCTAAGAAGCAAAAAAAAATACAAAGAAAATAAAATGTTACCATGAACCCTGGACGCCTTGTGTAGGTATTATTCATTAGGTACTTAAGTGGCTATTACTGCGTAGTCCAGACTCCAGATCATTGAATGTTGAACAATTCTCCAGCATAATATTTATTTTATAATATGTACATTAAGTAAGTACAGCATTTCTAGAAAAAAGTATGTACCTATTACTTACATTGCCTGTGTATTCAGGCTTATTTATTATTTACGTTCTCCGTCGTCTCTCAATGATTCCATAGAGTGACTTTAGTATTTATGAGAAGTACCATTCTTAACTTAATCGTATAATTGTGAAAAATAGTAATACATCGTCCAATAAATAAATATAAAATACCGAAAAAACCCGAAGCAGACACCTTTTCTCGCAATTATGAAAACTCTAACGACTCATAAACAAAACCACCTTCGAATCGTGTATTTAATATATATTTAAAAGAGTAATTTTGTCTCTGAGGTGGATGATGGTTCTTCTTTGTTCCATTTATAACAATATATTGTAGAGTTGTGCATTTGTTTGCAAGTGTGAATTGTCAATTCGTTACTTAAATAATATAGATACTGTAGGTACGTGTATCCAATCAAAAGGTATTTAAATGTGCATATTAAATGTACTAAATATAATTTTCTCTTAATTTTACACGAAATCGGCAAAAACTGTGTGCATGTCGATTAAATTTATTGTACTTACTTGCGTCTTACAGTTTACAGTGGTTGTCAATTATTTGTATTTTGTATTTATTTGTATTGATAATATAATATTATAATAGTATTTGTAAATGAACTTGTGAACTAAATCAAACTGTCGTTTTTTTCAATTTGCAGGATTTGAACGAGTTCAAATTAGAATAATAACCATTTTTTGGAGATTATAATTACATAATTTCAATCAGCTATATAATAAATCATTGACATCGTTCTTCATCTTGACACATTGTTTTTCATATTCTTCTTGTTTTTTTAATGGAAATACAATAGACGGCAGATGACAGTTGTTGTATAAACAAATTTGGACCTTAACGATATCCAGAGTCACGATATAAGACTCAAGACAGATCAGCAGATATAGAATCAAACCATTTTCATCTATAAATATATTAGTATTTAGCTGATTGATTGACGAATACGCTAATTTGTAGTTTAGAGATCACGTAAAAATGGCTGACAGTGCGAGTGAGAGCGATTCCAGCTTATCGGGTATGTTCCCACCGAGTCCAGTGACCAGGGAGCAACTCCATAAAAGAATCGAAAGTCTCCAGCAGCAAAATCGAGTACTCAAAGTGGAGCTAGAGACGTATAAATTGAGAGTAAAAGCGATGCAAGAGGAAAATAGGATCTTGAGACAAACATCGGTTAATATTGTAAGTTTTATTTCAAATTTCAACTTATTTCAACTGTTGCAATAAATTTTTTTCTACTTATGTTTATTCAAATCATGTAATGGCCAGGTTTAGTTCATACAATATCTTTTTTTACGCATATTGATATTTGATATTTATGACTTATGATAGTATAAAGTTCATCAAATTGAATTGGTCTGTCAATCGAAGTAATGTTTTTTCCTATATTGTAATGTATTATCTAATGTGTATTTGTATTATGAATATTTTTTAGCAAGCGAAAGCAGAACAAGAAGAAGAATATATTAGTAACACTCTTTTAAAGAAAATTCAAGCGTTGAAGAAGGAAAAGGAAACCTTAGCTCATCATTATGAACAAGAAGAAGAATGTTTAACAAATGATTTGTCTCGTAAACTAAATCAGGTACTTGAATAATATAATGTTATGACATTAACTTTATGGCATGATAAAAAGGAAAGATTGCATACATTTTGCTATTATACTGTATTATACTTAAAACGATCGAAAATTATCATAAAGTGTAGATACCTTGATATGCTTTTAAACTTTTGTAACATTCTGAAAAGGGTTAATTATCTATTTAGTATTTATTAAATAGTATGACAGATTTGTGTAGAGTGGCATAGGAGCATTACAAACTGATTGAATATTAAACCTCATTTTTAAAACACATTTATAACCAAACGAGAAGCGTAAAAACAAGCAAAAGGGTGATGCATCTTTGAAAGAAACTTTTCAACTTTATATTGTCTATATCCTTAGGCGTAAGCAATATAGGCATTCAATGGCATATAGAGTGTAGTACCAGACCCTGTACTTGGTATGTAAGTAAAACAGCTGAGATGTTTATGTATAGTGCGTGAGAATTGTTATTATGTGCGTATACGCACTGCACACGCACAAAAACCTCGTCCTCTCCCTCGCAAGGAACTCTGTCTGATGAAAAAAAGGCTCGCTTTCATTGTTGTTTGTTCTTCCTTCCCTACGTATGAATCCTTAATACAATATACATTTAGGATGTATTTAAAATATTATACATGTATAAAGTGTGTAAGGTATCTGTATTACACATATTATATGAAAGGCAAAATGAAGCATATCTGCATGGTTAAAGTAGGTTGTTGGAGTATATAGTGCTAGGTAATTACGGTAGTACTAATTACTTATTGTATTAATAGATAATAGATAATGAAATATCTCCTAAACTTATAATAACAATATACATTATACGTGTATGGGTTAGGTTGGTGTATCATTATTGTATAGAGTTTATGCATAAAGAAAGCCACTGATCATTATCTTATGTATGATGAATAATTTGTTATTTTGCATTTTTCTTTTCAGCTACGTGCAGGTAATATCAAGATCACTACCGCTACTTTAGTTTATTTTCCATTTCACACTTATTTCAAACATTATTTATCAATTACAACACAAAATATCATAAAGCACCATAATAATTCTTCCTGTATTTCTTTCTGCATTCTGCGTCAGTTTGAATAATTAACCATTTGACATTCAAACTGTATTAGTTACACTAAAGTTCACAACAAAGACAAGTAAAATTGGAATGAAGTTTGAGCCAACTAATATTTAAAAAATGTTTTTGAATTCGTATTCAGAAAAGTGCAAGCTAGAACAGACTTTAGAACAAGAGCAGGAATGTTTGGTAAACAAACTGATGCGAAAAATAGAAAAATTAGAAGCCGAGACTGAGGCAAAGCAAACAAATTTGGAACAATGTAAGTTTTTTATTCTAATAAATGAGCATGAAATATTTTTAAATCTTTATCGTGATATGTGCACATATTATTATGAAGTACTGAATTTATTTATATGAACATTGTTTAGTGAGGCGAGAAAAGGTTGAACTGGAGAACACGCTTGAGCAAGAACAAGAAGCCCTTGTGAACAGATTGTGGAAACAGATGGACAAGTTGGAGGCAGAGAAAAGGTTTGATTTTGATGCTTTAAACGTTCTACGAATAAAATTGCTGTTTTGTTTTATCGCCCCCGTTGTTATAGTAGTTTATTTCATTACTCCTTGTGGTAACATAAGTACATTGCGTGTTATTACTTATTATGATTATAATGTTCTTTTATAGAAATCTTCAAACTAAAGTTGAAAATCCTGGTTTAAGTGGCTTGCAATTAGTTAGTGGAAGTGGTCCTAATTCATTGTCAGATTCTATGCAAGTGTCTCGTCGACATTCATCGCTAACATCAGAGGAACAGGATAAGGGCAACGGAAATAAAAATAACTCATCGGGTGATGGTGATGCATTATTTTTAACTGGAAATGTTCAGCATCTCCGAAATGAAGTAGATCGATTGAAGGCCCAGCTATCTGTTGCACAACAACAACGTAATAAAAAACAAATTCAATATTTTTTAAAGACTTAATTGGTTCTTTCTTTACTACATGTATATTATGTATCCATTTATATATGATGGGCATAGTATGTATATATTATAATTTCAATGAAATTCATAGATTGAAATTATAATTTCCTTGGTTATGTTTTCACAATACGTAGACGAAAATAAAATGGCTCAGTATGCAGCAGAAGAACGTCAAATCCGTGATGAAAATATTCGACTTCAAAGACGTTTACAGTTGGAAATGGAGCGGAGAGAAGCTCTTTGTCGTCATTTGTCGGAGTCGGAGTCAAGTCTCGAGATGGAAGACGAGAGACATTTCCACGAGTCTCTTGTACATGCACATGGTATGAGTGGTAATCCGTCATTACCTAGCATTGCTCACCATACTCCAGCTACAACAACTGGAATCGGAGCCCTCCCTATCAGACCTCGCCCTGGTTAGTTGTCGCCAGCTCTGTTGTTTTGTTGTTGTGTCAAAATTCAACTTTTTGTTTACTAGTTGTATCTACTAGTTTACAGCTATTAAAGATAAATTATATCACAAGACATAATGCATAATATATATTTTAACAAGACAAAATTGATTTTGCAGGTTCCAGTCCAGGTCCGACAACATTTGTGCCTTCTCCCAATTCTTCAGCATCCAGACCCATGAGCCCAGGACCTCAACCTTGTAAGGAAAATATTATATTTTTCCACATATATTTACATGTAATATGATCACGAAAGCATGCCACAACAAAGTGCTTAAAAAAATATTAATGATATCGTCTTTGTTAATATATATTATTCAGGTCTTCATTTATCTTGTGGAAGTGGTAATCGCGATGTTATGTCACCACCCAGTCCAGTATCTAGGTCGATCCAATGTCAATTATGTAACGGCCACGGTTGGTTGAATAGCGGCGTAGGGCCACTGGTAGTAACTAGTGGAAATATTGGTAGCGCAAGTTCTTTTTCTCATGGAGTTTCTTCCTCATCACCCCCAATTCGACATCATTCCAGCAGCAAGGAACGTTTTGCTAGACCAGCTCCTCCAAGTAATCAGAATCCCTTGGTCAATTATTACTTTTGTAATGCACAATACATATTTTACCCACAAATTATTTCTTTCTTTTCCAACTTCTTATACCTACTTCTTTTACATATTAAACGATGGTCCAAATCAGTATGTAGATTCGATTGATGGAAGTTATAATTTATGCATTTTTGTTTATACATGTATGTATTTATGTTGTATGTTATTCGTTGTGTTCACAAAATGGTAGTCATAATATCTTTTGGGTGCAATATTATTCCTATACTCACATGCTACTTCTATGGTAATTCATAGATGCGGGTTTTGCCAAAAGTCTTTTCTCTTTTCGAAAGTAATGAAGAAATGAGAGACAAAAGCATAATAACTAAGTTGAACTAGGAACAAACACAGAACTCCTACTTAACAAACTAAGTTATCGTGTTTTGATTTGAAATCAGAGCACTCAAATGGTCAAAAATTTTCTGCCGGTTGTAAATATATGTAAATCGAGTCTCCAGGCAATGTTGTAAACGGAAAACATTTGCCCAGACAAATAGAAATCTGAAATTTGAAAAACAAATTCTTAAATCGTTCTTATACGCCATGGGGTAAGGTTGTGATAAACTTTCATTCGGTCAGCATGTTATATGTAGGTAAAATATTAGACCCAGAAGACATCTTTCCTCTACCATGTTGGAGTAGTTTGTACTTTCACCATATTTCATTTAAGAAGCGCACGGTATTTGTATTACATATTTATAATGATTTTTGTTTATCTTCAGCTACAATGGAACCACGAACCCCTGGTGACAGTACTATGACAAGTCCTGCTCCAAGTCCGTCAGCCGAAATTGTCATGTCTCCAGCTTCAGCTCCGTCACCCTCTCCTATGGACACGAGTTCCAAGACTTAAAATTTGTTTGTTGATGGTGATTGAATTTAATTTTTATGATAAATATTCTATATTATACTATTATTATTAAGCTTACCCTACGCGGTACCTCCTTGTTTATTGTATTTATGTATACTTTATCATTATTGATATATTATTATAACAATGACTATATGTATGATTATAGTAATTATTAATGTGTTTAATACATCTCATCAATCATGTACTATAATATTTAACTAGTTCAAATAAACGAGATAATTTAATGAACGATGTAGTTGAAACCATATTATGCTCCTTTGAAACATGAACAATATTTTCTTTCCTAAACTTTAGTAATAAAGTATTTGTGGACCTACCTCTCATCCTATGCCACATAGTTTTCTTGTTAATTTCAGTAGAATGGATTCCAAAATAACATCATATAAGTTTGTCAGCCCCCGAATCCAAACCAACCCCCGGATTTAAAATACCTAAATTACCACTAATCAAACGGACTTTCAAGGAAATTAAATCGATGCATTACTTACTACTCGAATGAATCCATTGATCAATACATTGCTGACAGAGAGAGGCAGAATAATAATTGCAGTGACGAAAAATGTGCGATATTGACTAAAATAATAACATAAAGATAGGTTTTGGTGGCACAAAAGATATGTATATTTAACTTTTGGTAACAGAAAAGGATTATTTATACACATATACATACACAACACTATAAACGAGGTAAAAGGTAAAGTAATACATACCGATATAAAGTTGTTACACAAGTGTTTTAAAACTAATGTAATATACAATATATGCAATATATAAATATATTTTCCATCTTTGTATAATATACAATAATAATAATATTATCACAATTATTAAAATACAAGGCTTCTACATTGAAATAGTGTAGTATTTCATAATTATAATCATATTTAACAGAATAAAACAATACATTGCAGGAATCATACAACTATATAAATTATTAACTTCCATGGTATACATATACATGTGTGTACAGGTGGAAATAATTAACTTATGATATAATATATAATTAAACATTAAATAAGACTCTCAAGCAGTGCAAATATTTGATTACAAATAATAATACTATCAAAAACAATAATTAATGTGCACTAACAAAAAGAATTAAAATTATGACAATTTACAAAAACTAGCTGTTTAAGTAATTATACTTAACTAATCCATTTTTGTGGCAACAGTTTTTATGTCAATACAAAATTAATTTACTTCTGGAAGGCTTCAGCGAAATATACTCAACAAAGAAATATATCTACATGGTATACATACTACACGTAAACATAATAGCTAGGTAATATACATAAAATGCATATTATAGACAAATCAATAATTGAATTAGTACGGTAAGGATGCAATCAATCAATTAATCAACTTCTAGTTAGAAAAATAACGAGCATAGTCAACACCAGTAAAATCACAATGCAAAACACAATCCGTATTTATTTACAACTCTGCTCTGCCTACTGATTATACTTATTAAATCTCAAAACTTTCTCCACTTTGTAACTTTCTCCTTGACGCGATCGTAAACTCTTCTTGATTGATATCGACACCATTTTTTCATATTCTGGATGGCTGTGTCCTGACTCACGAGCTAATAATATGTGTGTATCATTATTGTGATTGACTTAATTACACATCGGTGACTACTTTTTTTGCAATTTGTGCCTTCTGTTTTTTAATCCTATCGATTATTGTACAATCGCCTCTATATGGTGTTAAAATACTATACTTAACTGAAATGTCCACAACTCTGTTGTTAATAGCAACCTTGCAGACGTTAAAAAGCGTAAACTATTAAATACATACATATTATCATATTTTATATGGCTTCCTAATTTCTACCTGCTACAATGATAATGGATTAAATACAAGTAGTGAATACAAACTAAAATAATTTATTAGTTGTGTATTTAGGTACAACAAGTGTGTGCTTACAAGTTATAAAGGAAAGTTAGAAAATGCAGAAAAGAATAAAGATTCCTGCCGAGAACAAGTAGATAACTAAAAACGTTTAGTAGTACATACTTAAGATATATACCTAATAATGAAAATACAAAATTGACATTGTAAAAAATTGGAGCTTTTTCGTTTTTCGAGGGGAATAAATACAAAAACAAAATATCATTTCCCCTGGTTAATCAGTTTTACTAATAACTAACTAATTGTAAGGGCATAATTCGTTAACAAATCTTATCCTTAATACAGTCAACATTATTATTCCGTTCGTATTGTCCGTTATTATTATATATACCAACCTTGTTTAACATGGTATAAACAATGAAGAAGGAAAAGAATACTTTAAATTCTGCGTTTGTCGAATATTTAGTGCTTATTACTTGTATTGTATTATCACCAGCATTCGTGATATTGATTCAATCTTAAATAACTAGCTATATTATGTATAAAGAACGAATCTAAAAAAATTTCAAAACTGAAGAATGTTTATCTAATTATCTATTTGTATCGTCAATGTATTAAACGCTTTTTAAATGTCTTACTTGATATGCCCCTATATATGTAGTTCGAAATAAATATGAACGGGAACTTGAAGGAAACACAAAACAATAGTTATTCATTTGCTATAATTCTCTTGTGTCTTCTTTATTTTTACGAGCTTCGAGCTATTATAGTAAATAATATATCGCATAGTAAAATATCAAAGTGTACATACAACATATATTATAATAATCATAAAATGACGTTCATCGTAGCCTCAAAAACGAAACATTAACAATTAACATACTGGCGAGGCTGAACATCTCAACTATACATGAATAATAAAGTAAGCTACGATTAAAAAAGGGCAGAAAAAACTTGAAAGAGTTTCATGTTACTTTCTTCAATAGATACCCAGCATATTATGTATAAATGTATTAGCATCAATATTACTTTCTCTTTTTTGTTTTCTACCACTTTCATCAGTACGATTATTCAGTTAAAATATTCTCACACTTGATGGTTATTCTAACTACCAGTACTTGTATACTTGCATAACAATACATGCATACCGATAAATAACGATGCGTCTCTTGTTTTTACAAGGGATGTTTAACAGCAAGCGGGTATTATTGTTAGTGTATAGTATAATGTAATTAAATAGGAATAAAGCAAAAAGCATATCTATAGTTATCTTCAATCGAAATATATGTAATCTTCATTTATTTAGCTAGTTTCACTCACGCATCACATGATATCTGCGTTGCTTTTCTGATTTCCTTCAAAACACATGCAATTAATGTATTTACCTAACTGGACATCCTAAAATACATGAAAGGTCACTCTGCCTAGGAATCTATGTATGTATGTATATGCATAATGTATATCTACCATGAATAACAAATAGTAAGTTGACTTTGCTCAATTCTCAATGTTTGCTACTGGAACAAATTAAAAAGGGCTATATAAATAATCATCTGCAACACACTAAAGTAATAAATACAGGTATACATTAAAATTAAAAGTCGTCTGGATATGTATTAAGTAATTTTTTCTTTCTTTCGCAAGCATTACAATCGTCTCTTACAATTTTATGTTGTGGACTACAAGTCGTAGTAGATTTTATTATTTTTTTTAATCTTAGTATTTAGCACATTGCTTTAAAATACCTCTCATCTTGCTCATAATAAGCCTAAATTCGAATCCTATATTATAAATATCGTATTATTGTATTATTTACTGACTTTTGAGGTGCAACTGAAATGCAACACATTATAATATGTTGAAATGCCATCCACAAACAACAATGCACTGCATCTCTCCGGTGCCTTAGCAACGGGATACATACGTGATTTTTCGAGGGACACGCTCGTGTTTTATTTTATTCATCTCGTGTGGTTTTTTAAAGTTTTAACTATGAGCATGATCAACGAGACACACATTACAACTTATTGCAGGCATAAAAATTTTAAAAATAAAGCTAACAAATGTGCTTGTTTACATCGTCTTTATGCTGATACCTGTACTACTCCACATACATCATACATACATTTGTTTTTGTCTGAAAAGGTGCATTTTTGGCTCATGATTAAAAAGTATTTTTTAGTGTCTAGTTGTAATCAATAACATAACAACAGCTTGACGTTTCAACTTAAACTATATATAAATGTATGTTGATTGTGTACATCTCGGTTTAATATGCTTTAAAGTTTAACAATATATTATAATATGTTATTATGTAGTTGAGTCTATATTCTTCGAACGTTGTTTCCTATTTCTATATATATATATCTATATAATAATATAAATATTTTTTTATTTTGTTTAATATTTAATATATAAATGTAGGTATGTGTATGTGACGAGTGCAATGAATAGTAGTTATTTATATATATGTTATATGTTTATGAATACGAATATAGTCAATTGATTTTTTAGATTTTAGTAGAAGGTATTATCATTATTATGTTACTAAATCTTTCATTATATTCCATATAATATATTACATAATATATTTATATAATATATAGTATGTGTAGATATATTAGTATATATTTAAAAACGTTACTAGTTATATGGCCTACTCGGAACCTGGGGCCGATCAGGAATTCGAGGCGGAGCGGCATTCGGATTTGCATTTGGTGTCACCCTCCTGTATATTAGAACACGTCATGTTAACAAATCAATAATATTTCATCATC
>JAQIVE010003926.1:0-15557 GCA_034698285.1 Sminthurinus bimaculatus | reverse complement strand
GAAATCTAGAAAATAGATTTTATGCCATAACAAACTGACTGTGTAGTTCATAATAATTTACCTTTAAAAGTGCAGACTTCGGATTGTTTCATGCATTGCAATTATAGTCCGATTTTTACATTTACAGGAGACTAGCACACGCGACGTAGAATGACATAACGTTGCCAATATAATGATAATTACTGCAGTTAAAGGGAAAAGTTTTTCTGCCACACAATGCAAGCATTTTTGTTGATTATTTTTTCCAAAGTGCAGTACGCGGAGGATAAAAAAAGCTTGAGTTTCCAAGTAATGTTGAAATTTAGCCAAAAATTATCTGTCTCCGCATATCTTATGTACGATACATATTTCATACCATTATTGTGTACATTTGAGCTGGAACAGCGTAAACGTTCAATGTACAATGTACAACTATCATTCCAAACTAACTCATAATATACATAGTAGAATAATGCTTCATGCTCTTTCCGAATTTAGTATCAAGTCTTTCAATGTGGGAAACGATATGTGAAAACCAAAAGCTGACTGACATCAAGTCAGGGAGACAGCCTGGATGAAGGCTGAAAGACTTTGTTGGCTGGGTTGTTGGCTGCTTCGTTGGCTCCCTGACTGACGAGATCGGAAGGCAATTTCAAAGTTTATTGTCATTTAATTCCCAAGAAAAGCCAAAAACCAAGGGAAAAGCCAGAAGCCAAGCAGAAAGCTTCAAGCTCAACTTCAACTTGAACATTACTTGAAAATTTACTCTGACATGATGTGATGTGATACACCACCAAAATAAAATCTCACATGTTCTCTGTACAGTTTACAGTACCGCATACACAGCATATGTCAGTCGACCATAAAGCAGCTTTCCCTTGTTTGAACATCAACTTTCAACGTTTCTTTAACTCAGCGTATATACATTATGCATATGTACTATATACGCATTATAAGTACAATCTGCAAGCCGGGAAGGGAAAAGCCAAAAAGCAGCTTTTGCTTGTGAATTCTTTACAATATACCCAAAATCTGCTTGTCAGAAGCTTCAACCGCGATCTAAAAAGAACTTATGCCGCAGCTTTAAAATTTCTCGAGAAAAACCATAAATAACCAAAAGATATCGTGAACTGGAGGTTTTGCAGTTAGTTTTTCCGAGAAATTACAAAAATAATGATTTTCAGAAAAAAAAATTGAATGCGAATTTAAATGCTAAAATTCCAGGCCAGCAAACCAACGGTTACAATAACAATGGCAGGAATGAGCATCTTGTATATTCTGCAATACATTATAGGGTGATAATGACGATGACAGTTTGATAAGATCGACCATGTCTCGCTACTTAAGGCTGTCCTCATCTTTTCCCCATGTACATATGGGACAACGTACTTATGTACAATGTACATATACACAGCAAATATGAATGTGACGACAATGTCGATATGACGTTGACTTGGCTTGACTTGCTGAAAACGAAACTTTCTCCAGTGGGGAAGAAAGTTAAATTTTGAGCTAGCTAAGGAGGCAGGGGAAAAGGGGACAAGTTGAAGATTTTACACCATACCTATATTTATATATCTACTCCGACATATTTTCCACATATTTTGCCTTCCACTACAACTATTTTGTGCGCACTTCTCACTTATTGTCGTGTGAATTGACGAGAGAGAGAGAGAGAGTGAGTGAGAAGAAAAGTGAGAGAAAAGCGTAGTTATGAACGTATGAAAGTTTGAACATTTGACAGGCGAGGAATGACAGCCTCAGCCAAGTTTTTCCATTATAATAGGAGTATCCATGGCATATCCTTTATTCACACGAATTCTCCAGCCAGCCATATCAAATCATATCACATCATACCATATCCAAAAAATTGACGAGGCAAACCGCCTCTGCTTTAGCTCAAACTTTCGCTTTAGGTTTAGACACCATTCACACTTTCACAGCTTTAGCCTTAGATTTTTTTCCCCATTCTTCTGGTTTTCGCTCTCTACCCTCCAATTTCCTAATATAATATGCTATATGCTATACACAGGAGTCTGGGAAGAAAATTCAAATCAAGTCAAATTTCAACCCTATTCTACAGGATCCTGGTCCAATTTTCTGGAGAAAAGAGAAACTACTTGGTCGTCGTTTACTACTTCTTCTTCTTCTTCTTGAGCCTTTTGAGACTGCAAAATTTGACGCCTAGTTTTCCCCCGTTTATTGCATTTTATTTCCCTCTCCGCATCAATATCAACATGGACATGAAGGCGAACAAGAATATGAACATGTGATGTCAATAATATTCATTGAATCGACTGGATGAATGGAAATTTCCACACAATAAAGCACACGACACAATATCTGTGTACAAAAGAGAATGATTCTACAGTGTAAACTGTAAAGCCATAAATATACAAACACTCACTCACAATCCGTCGCATTTATCTCCAGTTCGCGGAACGACAGCGATAACGACAACAACACTTCATTCACACCATATTAGAAAATGGTGTGCAATTTTCCATTCATTTCTTCAACTCGTTTTCATAACATGAGCAATGAGAACATGTGTTAATTTCTTTACTCTCTCTCTAACAGCTGTGGCTAATCCTGTATGGAACTGAAAACGATATTCCATTTCACTAACTGGCATGGGAATTATTTATTTTTTTGGATTTCTCCATTTGACACATGAGAAACTTTGAGATTAATTGTAGTCTGCTTCTTTTCCTCTATATTTAATTAAAATTCACAATCTCTATTCGAAATAATGAGCAAGAAATCGGACAAGAATCCAAGCTCAAGAAATTTATGTCTCAACACGTTAATGAATAGCGATTAACCTACATGCAATTTTATTGTATTGTATTGTGTGCAATTAAGTTAAATGGTTTGAATTTTGAATGCTGTGCTAAGTTGTCAAATTATGAGTATTGTTGGATCAGCATTCGAGTCCCAATTAGCAAAACATGTGTCAAAGCTACTGGAAAATTAAGGCAAACAGAAAATTGCTCCAGATAATGACCTACTCTGTTTGATTATCTGTGTGTATCTACATTGTACAATTTCATACTTGCAAAGCTCAAAGGTCAAACGGCTACATTGTACAATCTGCAAAAGGCTTATTTGTACTACATTTTACCGCTCGATGTTCGGATTTTGATCGACTGGCCAAGATGTTTAATGCATCAAACCCTTTCCCATGAAAATGCATCGTTGTCCAATCGAGCTTGATGTTTTGAGACCATACGGTGTACATATAATTATATGCATTATGTAGTGACACAGTCACAAGTCCTCGTTTATATTCAAAGTATTTTCATATGTTGGACGAGAGCTGACTTGATAAACTGGAGAATCTGCTAATCCATGGGCTGGAAGTGTGAGATATCCGCGGCATACTAAGTAAACAAGCAAACAACGACAGCAACAAGAACAACAAGTATCAAGATTGCAGAATGTCGCGTCCTTTCTCCTTCTCATTCTCTTTAAACTTTGCACAGTCAAAGTCAACGTCAAAGCGACAGACAGAGTGTACAAGGGAAATGACAACGACAGCAAATGGCAAGATCGTCAACAAATGAGAACACAAGTTTTCCTTTACAGCTGCTATTTCTAATTCCTGCAATATATTTGCTCTGCTCGGTGTGCTTAATATGAATGAGCGTACGATGGATTTTGAAATGAGTAGATCCGAGGAAGAATGAAGGCGGAAAAGAAAACCTGCTCGTTGTGTTGTTCGTACAGATATCAATATTGCCTTCCATCTAATAATAATGATAGTGATAGCATAAGGATCATAATAATTGAGCCAGTGACATTTCACAAAGTTATTCCTTTCATAATAATTCTTTATGGTCTCTCGGCTCCTCAAGAGCTATCGAGCAGCCAGCTTGAGCTCCGATCCCAGCTCTATGCAACCCCGGATTCTCCTTCATCCTTCAAAGTCTGAATTTTCCAGATAGTCTCCAGAAAACAAAGACGAAGAGTGGGGTCATGGTACGATGCACGATATATGTATGCATGTATGGGTATAAATATTTTAGCGGAGGATTCGCAAATCCGGATTCCTGGTATTGTTCTTGCTCTTTCCCAACTTGCAGATGTTGACTTGACGTTGCTCTTGTTCCTCCTGTTGTTGCGGATAATGTGCTTTTGTTGATTACTTCACAGGACTCGGGAGACTCTCTGAAATTACATTATACAACGATTATTAGCGCACTCGTCAAATTCGCGTTATTCTGTTTTCAAAGTATACATTTTACATTGTGCAAAGCTTGTGAATTGTACATGGTATATTGTCTCAAAGTATGGGCAGAATTCCTTCCTTCAGGTCTAACTCCTTTCTATACAATATTGTATTCATGGTTAAGAAACAGGAAGAAATTCCACATTTACTGTAATATGATAAAATATTAAACAATAAGCCATATGGCATGTGAAATATTAAACTTAATTATACACAGAGCATAAGTTTTACTGCCGTGATACGGTATCTATTTAGATGGAGAGAAATTTCTTGAATTCCTTATTTCCCAGAAATGATGAAAGCTTGCCAGTCTATGAAATTATTATAATGCTGGATCATTGAAGAAATAGGAAGAGTAAGATGGAAGCCGTGAATGTTGACAGATTGTAATAAATAAATACTTTTTGATATATTTGTGTCATTGGAATTCTTGACAAAACTACAAGTATTATTAGCAAATAATAAATTAATGAATTCAATTTTTTCCATTTCTTGTAAAATTAAAGCCACTTTTTATTTTTGCAACTTCTTCATTGCCTTTGTCACGGCTGCTTGTTGTTTAAATTTTGCCTATTTTACGAAAATAACATTTGAAATCGATTGATGTTACATGCAGTAACATAATAAAACATAAGTGTATTTGTCTTTTTATCTTTGCAAATCCGCTTGTGGACTTTGAACATAATTTATTGAAAATCGTAAGCTAAGGAACGAACAAACTATGGAGAAAAACAGGCAAAACGTAGTAAAAACGTCTTTTATGGGGAATTCTTCAGTATTCCGATTCAAACGCATTAACAATTCAAAGAACTACAGCGTTGGACCTTGGGATTACATCCACGCTCCACCACCACTTCCACAATACACAATACTTGCACTTACTTCTATTTCTATGGATATTGGCATTGACTTTGGCCCACGCTCGGCGTTTCGGACGTCGTTTGGTTAGTTGTTAGTTTTGGTGGTCCCACGAGCGGAAAGCCCATTTCTATTCATCCAAACTAAACTCAGGATTGCCCGTGTCATGCAACTACAATACAAAAAATGGACCATGAGCCAAGCCCAAAAAGAAAAGGAAAATGGAATGATTCCCTTTTGAACTTTTTGAATGTCCTCCTAAAACTTTGACATGAATCTCTTACTTTCTCTCTTTCACTCTCTCTCTCTCTCTCTCTTTCTCTCGTCGTTGAAATGTGCGTAAGAACCTCATCCAGTTTGAGCGGAGCATTATTGTAATGTCAAAGCGTGTGTTCACACTTTATTCACGCACACTTTTATCTCCCCCACAATTTCTCCGGTGTGAATTGTAAAGTGTAAATGTGATGGTGAATGGAGAGTGGAGAGTTGTGAATAGTGAGTGGTGAGTTTTTTACACAGACAGCCATTGCAATTTTGTATTGGTCGTTCGTTCAAAGAAAGGGTCGAAACAAACTACAAACTTTGACTAGTCAGAGTCAAAAGACCGACCAAAGCAAAGGGAACCAAACAAGATGGAGATTGAATGGGGAAATGTTTGAGTGGAAGTTAAAGTTGAAGTTGGACTTGGACTTGGATTCACATTCAAATTCGGATTTGAATTTTCGATAAAAGGGGGGAAAGTGATATTGATGTAAATGGGAATGGAAATAAAGTAGAGAGAGAAATAAAGAGAGATACGTACATAGAGACAGAAATACATAGAATGAGGTTAGAATGAAAGTTAAAAAGAATAGGAAAAAAGAGGGAAACACTTGTCTCCATCTCAAGATTCTTATAAATATCCGTTATATGTAATGTTGAATCTGTTTTCTTGCTTTTCCTCTTTAAATTCGGCGTTGGCTTGACATCACGTCCAAGGCAGGCGAAACACGCGCTTTGCCCAGGAAAATCAGAAATGACTGTATTCTATATTCTATATGCACTTTGTGTATTTTTCTGTGTATTTATGTATGTGCGTCTCTTAGGCATGTTTGTGCATTCGAAATGGGAATCGTTTGAGGAGAAAAATGGAGAAAATAATGTACATTCCAGAGGTTTGGCATCCACCCCAACAAATTCCCGGAGACTAGATTAACCAGCATGCATGCATGCACAAAATGGTGGAGCAAAACAGAAATTCATAAACTAGGAAAAACAGTTTTGCATAAATAGATAGGCTTGTAGCTAGTTTTGTATTTACTGCCAAACCTCCTTACTTTTGCAGTGGAGCCTATCTATAGGGGGAGGACATAAGTTTGACCAAGGTGTCAAAGTTTCCGTAAAAAAGTTTCGGCAGAAGTGTTTCTCTGGGACTCTTCGTCCTCCTTTATCGAGCTCTCTGTCTTCGTCTCTTGGCGTTTCTCCTCATTCCAAGTACTTTCACCGCACAAAGTAAGTAAGTTGGTGAGTGTGTGAGTGAACGAGTGAACGAGAGCATTTACATCCAAGTCCAAGTCCGACCAGTCTATCTGTCTATGGTAATGTAGATAGTACACCGTACTTGTTTTTTCCTCATCCTCTTTCACTTCCTTTCCTTCATTCTCCCGGCTAAAACTTAAACTTTTCCATCGCAATCGTCATCACATTCTCAGTAGCTCTCCGTATCTCCCCTTTTCAGCCCACGTCCAACCCGTAGCCCGACTTTTACTCTGACTCTGACTTTACAGTGACTCCAAACATGTGTTTTCTAAATTCTCAAATGTGTGTACACATTGTAAGCTACATAAATTGTGCAAACATTCGATTTTTCCTTTTTTTACCTCTGGTTTTTAGAGATCTTTTCGCCTTTTGTTGAAGCCTCTTCATCGACCCACAGTTTACACTGTGTAGACAAACAATGTATGCATCAACTTCGATTTCTTTGCTATTCATTTGATTTAAAGAGAGTAACACAAAAACCAACAGCATGTACTGTGTTAGAATTTTTTAATAACACATAAAGTACGATTCTGGTTATTCCAAGAAAAATTTTATATTTTTCAATCTGAGTTTGAAAATCAACTAAAATTAAAGAAGGCCTTCCTAAATATACCTAATACAAAATAAAGTCTACCCGTGCTTTGGTAAACTGGATTAGAATCAGAATCTTATTTAATTTGAATCTGAACCTAAAATTGACTTGACTTTGTTAGCCTGGCTTTAGTCCATTTTCATCTGCGTAACCATCTTTTTCCAGCCCATTTTAGGCATTCATTCTCCAGCCTAAACTTTACTCCAGTGTGTAAGGTTCTGGGAAAAAACCAAAGTCAAACTCAAACTCAAAGCCAAATCTAAAACCAAAAGTCTCGAGTCGAAAATTCGAAAGCCAAAGTAGGTTGCAGGGTTGTAGCTCAAGTTGTGCTCTATAATTAAGTGAGCATATCTATATCTATAGAAAATACGGGGATTGAATGAACCCACATGCACACACATACATACATACATATATTTGGAGTATTCTCTTGTTCTTCTGTTTGATGTTAAAAGAGTTGGGCCCACCTTTCCCGGTATACATACATATACATATACTGAATGTGTATGTGTGTCGTAGCTTCCTCTTTTGGTCTGTATCATCATCTTCTTTTCGAAGATGCGCTCCCATCTATACTTGGTGCCTTTATCTACCTTCTCAGTTGTGTTGCTCATACTGTATTACCTACTGCATCTATGCATTAGTGAAAGAAGGTTGGGCAATATTATCTACCTAATATCGTATCATGGGATAGACCGTCATTCATACTCATTGGCTCGTGAGTAAATCCACATAATATTATATTATATCATACCATGTATTAAAGGTACGACGTGCACATCTTTGTCCTTACTTGTATGTATTCGTATTCGCGTATGTATAGGAATCCTATTCTACTTACTGCTCTAATGCTATGTATGGGATTCAGCTCCCCTCTCTCGATTTTCTCCGCATTATTTTGTGAGCATCTCTCCCTCCCGGTGAATTGCACGTGAGCCTTTGAAACGAAATGGGAACGGGGAAAAGGAGCCAAGGAGCCAGTCAACCAACTTCCTCGTATATGTGTGTGTGTGTGTGTGTATTTTCCTTTGCCTGGTCCTTGTCGTTGTTGGTTGCTGGATGAATGAACAGTATATGACAGTAATAAAAATAATAATGCACTGATATTTTTATGCAGGGGTATTCCAGGTTCAAACAATCTAGATTTAAACCACCACCATATTTTTTCTATGTATGTATTCCCGTATAATGTATATCCTATTCCAATACTTTTACTTTGTTGTATATATATACGTATCGTATAAAATTGATGGCGAGACGTCTCATTTTTATTTTTATTGTATATACATATACCTATCTGTATGTTATGGGTTCGAAATTGATGCGTGTTCCATTTTCCAATTTCTTCCCACATTGAAATTTAAATTCAAGGTTTTACGCACCTTTTATTTATGTATTCACAAGTTGAGTGGGCAAACGGCTTTGGATTTGGATTGGAGCATTTAAACAAAGTTGAGGGGGTTTAGCATCGATTTTATTTTGATTGAGCGCGTCAAATAACTTTAAAGTAAAGTATTCCCCTTTTGCCTTATGTATCTTATAAGCATGGAGAAAGTTTTCAAAAGGAGAAAACCTGTTAAAAATCGATAGGTAGTGAGCATCTCGGAAGCAAGCTCGATATTGTTCTATTATTGTACTTATTACAAGGCAAATTCAAAGTCAAATTGAATTTGGTATGGAATATTTCATCCAAGTTTTGTGTATTACCGGCCTTGATCAAGAATGTGTAATGATGGTGGGGATACAAAGAAGAATGAAGGAAGCACATATGTATGTACATGCGTATCTACATATGGAGCCTGAAAACAATGCATTAACATCTTGAAATATTGAATCTAGAATCCAGAGTCTCGACTCGAGGTTTTTGGGATGGGATGAGCGACTCAATATTCAATGAACTCAAGTTCCCTTGCAAGGCTCTCCGTCTTTTCCCTGTTCTTTCCCTCTACTGTATTGTAATGCTGTATCGTATTGTAATATAGTTAGTGGTTGCTTGATTTATTATGGGCATTCTTCCACTTTCTCGCTCTCTTCCTCTTTCGCTCCCTCAATCCTTTCCTATTGACTAGCAAATTCTCATGTGCCCGTGTTCTTCATAAGTATGTATGTGTACATGTTTTTTCGGCGAGACGGAGAAGACAAAGAGATTCCGCTGTAGCTTCATCTTCATCCATTTTCTAGTAAAGAAACAGAAATCCTTCCGCACCAAAACAAGTATTGCAGATTGGCTGATATGTATCTTAGTACATATGTATGTATGTGTATATATGGACAATATATGTATAAACATAAAATATTATGCACGGCCACTTGCTTTGTATGAAGAGAAAGTCTACTTGCATGCATACTTTCTATTTTCTACCGGGTGAAGTCAAGTCAAGTCAATCCCACAGCCTTTCCTTCCTCTATCCTCTCGACAGCGCTGAGCCAAGGTTTTTTTCAGACCTCCATTCCTCATCTTCTTGCTCTTTCTGGGAAATTTATCGACACAAACGGCTTCTCCCCGTCTGATTTGAATAACGGGCCATGCAGAGAACACAAAAGCGGTTTCCCAACCAGCACAAAATGTACAAATAATACTCCGAGAGTCTGAATTTGAATTTAAATTCGAATCTGAATTCGATTCCTATAGACAAAGATAAAATCTAAGCTAGCTCAGTCGATCCAATCTAATATAAATTTAAGTAGTAGTCGGTAGTAGAGGTTTTATTTTTATGTTGTTTATCAGTTCTTTTGTTTTTGAAGTCTAAAGCAGTAGTTATTGAATAATTTCTTATGCAGACTCTCATTGACTGGCCGTTGTCTGGATTTCTGAAAGAGAATATATAGTGAAGTGACGAGTGAATAAAATTGGTGAGAAAGAACATGAAAATACATTGTTTGTTAGCCATGCTGATGCCTCGGGTTTGTCTAGCAGCATTTTGTTGTAAATTTGATGATTTGCATTTGACATGCTGTATTTTATTGCTCAAGGTCTGGCAATACTGTGGATACTCCTTGCTAATTTTCTCGTTACAAATAACTTTGACTCTCCCCATTTTTGATTGCTCTCGTAATTGTGTATTGTACATTGTAGATACATAAAGCAGCTATTTGTTTGAATATGCATGCATAATTTAGACAAAATTAGGGGTCATTTTGTCCCATAATATTCTCGTGTTATATTAGGCGTATAAAATTCCCAAAAAGCTAACAAGAAAGAGTCAGAGAGAGAGCACATAATACCCATGTAAAATGTTGTGCTGCTACATACTTGTATACATGTACATAATTATGGTATAAAGTATTAACAATGAGCAATGAATGACGTTTTTGATAAAATTATGCACAAGTGGTAAATATTTTATCAGCTTATGTCTGTTCCAAAAGGTAAATGTCAGGCCCTCGACTTAACTTTACATAGAAGAACTATTGTTTGTACTAATACATACTACAGAATAATTTATTCAACCTGTTATTTGCCGGTATACATCCATACACGTGTATGTATATTGCACGTGGTAAGTTCTTATTCTTTATTTTGTATATATAGGCTTGCCTTAATTTACTCGTATAATACATGTTAACGGGGTTGTAAAACTTCCAAAGTTACATAAATGTATTATGATCGAGGTTTTGCAAATAAGCCGTCAAGGTTGTACCTACTATACATGATTTTCTTATGTTACAGTCTAAATACATACACAATTTCTTTCTCCACTGCCCAGCCTCTTAAATGTACCAAATTCTGCACGAACGAATAAAAGAATAAGTGACATTTTTGTATGACAACTTTTTGTACTATGACATTTTCCAATACGAATATATCCACCAATATCATTTCCACTCTAACCCCAATTCCATAAGCCATAATTTGGCTATGTACGAACAAATTTATTTGGAAAGCCGAATCCAAGGCTAACGACTGGAGAAATAAGCACCTACTTTACGTTTCCGATGACAAGAAAATAAGGAGAAAATTACATAAGAAAATAAGTGGAGAACGTCTGCTCGTGAATTAAAGCTCCTTATACTTCATATTCACATGTAAAACGACTTTTTCTAAGTATATTAAAAGCAAAAGGTTCGTGTGTAGAAAAGTCAGAAAAAAATTACCCACTGTACTTCATGCACGCCAAAAATGTTACATTTTGGCAGGACCATAAAGAAAGTGCACTTTTTACATGCATGTATGTCAATGTGTATGTACATTTGTTCCCATTCCCTCAATGTATATTTTATTGAGAGCTGAAGCAACAAGCCACAATCGCAATTGCAACATAAAGGAGCTCTTATTATAGACGTTGAGCCTTCTCAAATTCAATTGGTTTGAACTCAACTTGAAGTCGTCTTCAAGTCGACTCGAGCTCCTTGGATTTTTTTATGTATTTTCCTTTCCTTGTTATGCATGTTTATCCACATGTTGGCTCGACTTGCCATTTAATATCCAAATTTACCTCAGCATACGTATATAATTTGCATGTATGCATATATTGAGCAAACAAAGTGGATGGTGTACATTTTGTATTTTATTTCAATAGGCAAATGCTCTTCACTCTCTGTATGTATGTATGTATGCTCCATGCTCCTGCCTTCTTCTCCGGCTCCTCGCCGGGACGCCAAGAATCGAATAAAAAATCCAAATTGAAGTGAAACGAGGGAGCGAGTAAGCTTTTAGTATGGAAATGGAAGTGGAAAGCTGTTCACAGTTCATACCTTCAGTTTAGGTTGGCTTGGCTTGGCTTGGGTCTCAGCCCGGTTAGCTACATATATACAATACTGATACAGCTGGCTGATGGAAGAGGTAGGGAAAAAATTGAAATTTTATTGATATCCATGGAGAAAGTGAAATCTCGGACTCTTTCTCTTCCTCTTTCCCTCTGCTTAACTCAACTTGACTGGTCGCGTTGGAGCTGTCTTTATTTGCTCACCTATTGTAAATTGTGGTACTTTCTCCATCTTTACCCATGTACGCTTCCCCATTTGTTCACTTGGCGTCATGCACTCATAAAATGTATGTACAATGTACAATGTATCGTACATGGAAGAAGGTTCATAAACCAATCCAGTCTGCAGATTCCCTCGGTTCTGAGGGAAGAAAAAGGGCAAAACCTCGTTGCAAATTATATTGATATTCCTCTTGAAGCTTGTCGGTATTTTTCCATTTTTTCGTGCATAAATTTATTTTGTGTGTCTTGTTGCAAAGAGTTTTGGAATGAAATGATTTTAGCCACTTCCTTTTACTCGGCAAATTCGGAGAAAGAAAGAAAGAATGAGAGAGCACGGGCTTTTAACTTTATTTTCTTTATTCCCACTTTATCCTTTCGCCTTTCTCCCAGCAATATCATAAAGTCTGTATGCGACTCTCTCGGAATCTTGCAAAGATTGAAGGTTGACTGTTGGGGAGCGCAGATTTCTTTTTCTCTGCTTTTTCCCTACACTTTGTATCCGCATTCTTGTGTGTTGTGTGAGCATGAGAATATACAAATTTAAAGGCACTCACTCGACTTGTGCCTAATAAAATTTGGAACAATTTATTCAGTCTGTGGAGTAAGAAAATGTAAATATCACATTGTCTTATATTATATTATGTTGCATTAGGTTGGTCTGAGTTGAATTGAGTTTCGTCGAGTCGAGTCAAGCCGAGCTGAGTTGCGTTGAGTTAAGTTAAGTTGGCTTGACTTGCCTTTTGGTTTGAATCTGTTCGAGATTCGGTTTGAGTTGGCTCGAGTTGAGTTGAGTAAAGTAACTAGATTTTATTAAAATGTTTCTCTCAGATTTTTGTTTTCCGTTCTTTCCCTTTTTCCTTTTATTCATGGCAGTCAACTTGCATTAAACGTATGTTACTAAGTCAAACTGTGAACTGTAAATAACCTTTACTCTTTTCTTTTTTTCTTGCCTTCCTTTTTGCATTTTAGATAATACACATTGTGTGGGCTGACAAACAAGTAAATGAATTGCGAATCTGTTCATGTTGGCTTCTAAAATAAAAGAAAGTAATAGAAAAATGTCTTTTAAAATGCGAAATTGGGGAGGAAAGGTCGCTTAGTTGCAAAAATGATGCTTATGACTCTTTTATTTACATTAGAGAGGCTGGTTGTCTATCGAAAAATTCATTTTTCTTCTCCTATTTTGCTCTTATTTAAGTTTTATGGTTTAAGGCTTTCCTAATGTACAAAAAATTACTTTTTCAAACATATAAAATTTTTATGCTTTACTTAATATATTATATTAAGTAAAGTATAAAAATTTTAGACAGGGCGTTTTACTTTATTATTATACTCTATTTCCCTTGTTCGGCTAAATACGATTTGAACGATTTGACGGCAGGTTGAATTTTTTAAAGTTTTTCATGTTTATTTCTGTCTACACTTTGCATTTGTCCGGGTTCTCCAGCAATTCTCGTCTTGATGTTTCACCAGTTGAATTAAACTAACTTTCATGATCACGAGCTATTTTAACCTGAAACCACTGTAGTCGCACAGCAAAGCAAAGCAAACCACGACCAGCATTTGGACGCGGTTCCCTACTTTCTTTTTTTGCCCTCATTGTTGTTGCTATTGCGGAGATAGTGGCGGAGGAAGAAATACGAAGAGGAGATAAAATGGAAATGACGACAACAGCAACAACCACAACAAGGGAATAGGGTCAAAATAAAGCCGCACACTATATACTTAAAAGAGATAAGGCTGCCATGACATTTGGTCTAATTGGAATTTCTTGTCTTTCCGGATCAAAGGCAATTGATTCTTCTTTGTTTCCTCCTTTTTCCAGTCCTCGTGAATGTAGTGTGTGGTCTTCTGCTAGACCATTCTCGTATTGTATGTGTACTCAGGATTCGGATTCAAGATGCTCCATTTTTAGTGTATGACATGTATGCATGGTTATATGATACAAGTATAAGTACATGTATAATATAACCAGTATCTAACCAGTATTAGAATCGGAATATAGTCCAAAAAATATTGGGTAACAAGACGGAGAAACGAGTTGGGTGGAAAATACATATCTGTTTTAGGATTAGGCCATGGGATCAAGATCACGGAAACAAATCCAAGAAAATGGTTGGATGAGGAAGGAAAGGAAATAAACTGCAGCCACAAATCGTCGTGTTAGATTTCTTCTTCTTCTTCTTCAATTCTAATCATAATTGTTTTGGTCCCCAAATTTCCGCCCTCCTCAAAAGCAGTGTCTTTACTTTAGACCTGGTGTATTAAAAATGAAAAGGTGGTTTTGTATATTATAGGGAAACAAATTCCATTCAAACATAGACAGCTCAAAATATTTTCGACTTAGCCCGAACTTTTTAGTACACATGTACAATATATGAAAGCATAATAAGAAGTAAAAATGCTTAGGAATTATTGGTTTGCATATTTGAAACTCGGGGGAAAACTAACAAACTTACATTTAAAACAGACAATTTTATTGTGAATAAATAATAAAACTAATTTCATCTTCTTTGTCTATGTTTCACAGAGCCTGTGACTCGAATCGAGGGTCTTAGTGGCCGCAACTCGGAACTTTTTATCAAGGCTGGCAGCACTATCAATCTAACCTGTATCGTCGAGGTAATTTTCCTTCCGATTTTGATTGCTTATGCATATTTTCATTCTCATTAATAAGTGTATCACGATCATATTTCTAAAATTGCTGTTATTTATTTTTAATTTCATTCATGTACCTGGATATTTTCCCCGGAAACCAAAAAACCAACGCTTAACCACAAAGGACGAGACAGACCATGCACCGAAGCACATATTATGGCGTCACAACTCTCGTGTAAGTTTTCCTTTTTCAATGATTTTATTATTAAAATGTTGAAGAGGTTTGGCAATCAGCAAAGTTGCGCTGTGTAACAACTGTAGCCAAGGTATTTATTATTGATCATAGAATTTTTTAGCTTTGCTGTTGCTAAATTTCGTCATGTTTAAAACTTAACATAACTCTTTTACCGCATATAAGTTAACTGCAGACAAAATCATAACGTTGAATATGTATAGTAGACGATGATTATCTTATTTGATTCTTTCATACTTTCATACTACATACAAAGAAAAACTATTGGGAATTTGAGTACAAGTATAGAATGAAAGAGATATCTCGACCGTAAACTTTATACGATGACATCTTGATGGTTAATATTATTAATAATAAACAACTTTGGTGTGTCCTGGGACCTGCGTTTCATTGTATTGCATTGTATTAAGCAATTTGTACCTAATACCTAATACAAACATGAGGAGGAGATAAGGTGGGCATTTGGACAAGTGCAAAGTGGCCTTGGTCCTCCATATGTACATCCTGGAGAGGCCACAGACTACGGCTTTATAAGTAACAAACTAACTAGGTAGGTATCTATGTTGTTTTAGTCAATGGTGATGGTGAGTAGCTCCATAT